>JAHIAM010005070.1:0-22614 GCA_021605205.1 Aegilops longissima | reverse complement strand
GGGTGATTATAAAGGTACTCTACAAGTGTCTCCGAAAGTATATGTTGAGTTGGCATGAATCAAGATTAGGATTTGTCATCCGATTGTCGGAGAGGTATCTCTGGCCTTCTCGGTAATACACATCACATAAGCCTTGCAAGCATTGCAACTAATGAGTTAGTTGTGAGATGATGTATTACGAACGAGTAAAGAGACTTTCCGTAACGAGATTAAACTAGGTATTGGATACCGACGATCGAATCTCGGTAAGTAACATACCGATGACAAAGGGAACAATGTATGTTGTTATGCGGTTTGACCGATAAAGATCTTCAGAGAATATGTAGGAACCAATATGGGCATCCAGGTTCCGCTATTGGTTATTGACCGAGAATGGTTCTAGGTCATGTCTACATAGTTCTCGAACCGTAGGGTCCGCACGCTTAAGGTTTCAATGACGGTTATATTATGAGTTTATGTATTTTGATGTACCAAGGAGTTCGAGTCCCGGATGTGATCACGGACATGACGAGGAGTCTCAAATGGTCGAGACATAAAGATTGATATATTGGATGGTTATATTCGACACCGGAAAGGTTCCGGAAGTTTCGGAGAAAACCGGAGTGCCGAGGGGTTACCGAACCCCCGGGAAGTTATGGGCCTTATTGGGCCAAGAGGGGAGAGAAAGGCTGCACCAGGAGGTGGCGCGCCCCCATGGGGAGTCCGACTGACTAGAGGGGGGGCGCCCCCTTCCCTCTCCTCTCCTCTCTTCCTTCCCCTTCCCTCTTCCTAGTAGGACTAGGAAAGGGAGTCCTACTCTACTAGGAGGAGGACTCCCTCCCTTGGTGCGCCCTAAGGCCGGCCGCCCTCCCCTTGCTCCTTTATATACGGGGCAGGGGCACCCTAGGACACACAAGTTGATCTTCGTGATCGCTCCTTAGCCGCAGCGGTGCCCCCTCCACCATATTCCACCTCGGTCATATTGTAGCAGTGCTTAGGCGAAGCCCCGCGACGGTAGAACATCAAGATCGCCACCACGCTGTCGTCGACGGAACTCCTCCCGACGCTTTGCTGGATCGGAGCCGGGGATCGCCATCGAGCTGAACGTGTGCTAAGAACTTGGAGGTGCCGAGTAACGGTGCTTGGATCGGTCGGATCGTGAAGACGCACGACTACATCAACCGCTGATATAACGCCTCGCTTTCGGTCTCGAGGGTACGTGGACGACATTCTCTCTCGTTGCTATGCCATCACCATGGTCTTGCATGTTCGTAGGAAATTTTTGAAATTACTACGTTACCCAACAAAGGCATCCGAGCCTGGTTTTATGCGTTGATGTCATATGCACGAGTAGAACACAAGTGAGTTGTGGGCGATATAAGTCATACTGCTTACCAGCATGTCATACTTTGGTTCAGCGGTATTGTGAGATGAAGCGCCCGGACCGACATTACGCCAGACGCTTACGCGAGACTGGTTTCACCGCTACGAGCACTAGTTGCTTAAAGGTGACCGGCGGGTGTCTGTCTCTCTCACTTTAGTTGAACTGAGTGTGGCTACGCCCGGTCCTTGCGAAGGTTAAAACAGCACCAACTTGACAAACTATCGCTGTGGTTTTGATGCGAGGTAAGAACGGTTCTTGCTCAGCCCGTAGCAGCCACGTAAAACTTGCAACAACAAAGTAGAGGACGCCTAACTTGTTTTGCAGGCATGTTGTGATGTGATATGGTCAAGACGTGATGCTATATTTTATTGTATGAGATGATCATGTTTTGTAACCGAAGTTATCGGCAATCGGCAGGAGCCATATGGTTGTCGCTTATTGTATGAAATGCAACGCCATGTAATTGCTTTACTTTATCACTAAGCGGTAGCGATAGTCGAGAAGCAATAGTTGGCGAGACGACAACGATGCTACGATGGAGATCAAGGTGTCGCTACCGGTGACGATGGTGATCATGACGGTGCTTCGAGATGGAGATCACAAGCACAAGATGATGATGGCCATATCATATCACTTATATTGATTGCATGTGATGTTTATCCTTTATGCATCTTATCTTGCTTTGATTGACGGTAGCATTATAAGATGATCTCTCACTAAAATTATCAAGTAGTGTTCTCCCGAGTATGCACTGCTGCCAAAGTTCGTCGTGTCGAGACACCACGTGATGATCGGGTGTGATAAGCTCTCACGTCCATCTACAACGGGTGTAAGCCAGTTTTGCACACGCAGAATACTCAGGTTATACTTGACGAGCCTAGCATATGCAGATATGGCCTCGAACATGGAGACCGAAAGGTCGAGCGTGAATCATATAGTAGATATGATCAACATAAGATGTTCACCATTGAAAACTACTCCATCTCACGTGATGATCGGTTATGGTTTAGTTGATTTGGATCACGTGATCACTTAGATGACTAGAGAGATGTCTGCTAAGTGGGAGTTCTTAAGTAATATGATTAATTGAACTTAAATTTATCATGAACTTAGTACCGATAGTATTTTGCTTGTCTATGTTTATCGTAGATAGATGGCTCGTCTTTGTTGTTCCGTTGAATTTTAATGCTCCTTGAGAAAGCAAAGTTGAAAGATGATGGTAGCAATTACACGGACTCGGGTCCGTAATCTGAGGATTATCCTCATTGCTGCACGTAAGAGTTACGCCCCGATGCACCGCTAGGTGCCAGCCTCGCCGATGTAACCGACGACGTTAAGAACGTCTGGCGAGCAAAGCTGATGACTACTCTATAGTTCAAGGTGCCATGCTTTACGGCTTAGAACCGGGTCTTCAACGACGCTTTGAACGTCATGGAGCATATGAGATGTTCCAGGAGTTGAAGTTGATATTTCAACAGTAATGCCCGGATTGAGAGATATGAAGTCTCCAATAAGTTCTATAGCTGCAAGATGGAGGAGAATAGTTCTCGTTAGTGAGCACATACTCAAAATGTCCGGGTATTACAATCACTTGAATCAACCGGGAGTTAATCTTCCGGATGATTGTGTCATTGATGAATTCTTCAATCACGCCACCAAGCTACAAAGGCTTTGTGATGAACTATAATATGGAAGGGTTAGTAAAGACTATGCCTCGAGCTCTTCGCAATGCTAAAGGCTGCGGAGGTAGAAATCAAGAAGGAGCATCAAGTGTTGATGGTCAATAAGACCACTAGTTTCAAGAAGAAAGGCAAAGGGAAGAAGAAGGAACTTCAAGAAGAACAGCAAACAAGTTGTTGATCAGAGAAGAAACCCAAGTCTGGACCTAAACCTGAAACTGAGTGCTTCTACCGCAAGCGACCGGTCATCGGAAGCGGAACTGCCCCAAGTATTTGGCGGATAAGAAGGATGGCAAGGTGAACAAAGGTATATGTGATATACATGTTATTGATGTGTACCTTACTAGAGCTCGCAGAGTACCGGTATTTGATACTGGTTCTTGCTAATATTTGCAACTCAAACAGGACTACGGATTGCTTAACACCGGCAAAGGACGAGGTGACGATCGGCTGGGAAATGGTTCCAAAGTCGATGTGATCGCAATGGCACGCTACCTCTACATCTACCTTCGGGATTAGTTTTAGACCTGAATAATTGTTATTTGGTGCCGCGTGAGCATGAACATTATATCTGGATCTTGTTTGATGCGAGACGGTTATTCATTTAAATCGAGAGAATAATGGTTGTTCTATTTATATGAATAATATCTTTTATGGTCATGCACCCTTGAAGAGTGGTCTATTTTAATGAATCTCGATAGTAGTGATACACATATTCATAATGTTGAAACCAAAAGATGCAGAGTTGATAATGATAGTGCAACTTATTTGTGGCACCGCCGCTTAGGTCATATCGGTATAAAGCGCATGAAGAAACTCCATGTCGATGGACTTTGGAGTCACTTGATTATGAATCACTTGGCACTTATGAACCGTGCCTCATGGGCAAGATGACTAAAACCCGCTTCCGGTACTATGGAGAGAGCAACAGATTTGTTGGAAATCATACATACAGATGTATGTGGTCCGATGAATGTTGAAGCTCGTGGCGGATATCGTTATTTTCTCACCTTCACAGATGATTTAAGCAGATATGGGTATATCTACTTAATGAAACATAAGTCTGAAACATTTGAAAAGTTCAAAGAATTTCAGAGTGAAGTTGAAAATCATCGTAAATAGAAAATAAAGTTTCTACGATCTGATCGTGGAGGCGAATATTTGAGTTACGAGTTTGGTCTACATTTGAAACAATGCGAATAGTTTCGCAACTCACGCCACCCGAACACCACAGCGCAATGGTGTGTCCGAACGTCAGAATCGCACTTTACTGGATATGGTGCGATCTATGATGTCTCTTACAGATTTACCGCTATCATTTTGGGGTTATGCTCTTGAGACGGCCGATTCACGCTAAATAGGACACCGTCAAAACCGCTGAGACGACGCCTTATGAACTATGGTTTAGCAAGAAACCAAAGTTGTCGCTTCGAAAGTTTGGGGTTGCGATGCTTATGTGAAGAAACTTCAACCTGATAAGCTTGAACCCAAATCGAAAATGTGTCTTCATAGGATACCCAAAGGAGACAATTGGGTACACCTTCTATCACAGATCCGAAGGCAAGACATTCGTTGTTAAAATGGATCCTTTCTAGAGAAGGAGTTTCTCTCGAAAGAAGTGAGTGGGAGGAAAGTGGAACTTGATGAGGTAATAGTACCAGCTCCCTTATTGAAAGTAGTTCGTCACGTAAATCAGTTTCGTAACACCTACACCAGCTTAGTGAGGAAGATAATGATGAAGATCATGAAACTTCAGATCAAGTTGTCACCGAATCAGAGATCAACCAGAATAAAATCCGCACTGAGTGGTACGGTAATCCTATTCGAAGTCATGCTACTAGATCATGGTGAACCTACGAACTATGAAGAAGCGATGGTGAGCCCAGATTCGCAAAATGGCTTGAAGCCATGAAATCTGAGATGGGATCCATGTATGAGAACAAAGTATGGACTTTGGTAGACTTGCTCGATGATCGGCAAGCTATTGAGAATAAATGGATCTTTAAGAAGAAGACCGACGCTGATGGTAATGTAACTGTTTACAAAGCTCGACTTGTTGCAAAAGGTTTTCGACAAGTTCAAGGGTTGACTACGATGAGACTTTCTCACCAGTAGCGATGCTTAAGTCCGTCCGAATCATGTTAGCAATTGCCGCATTTTATGATTATGAAATTTGGCAAATGGATGTAAAACTGCATTCTTGAATGGATTTCTAGAAGAAGAGTTGTATATGATGCAACCAGAAGGTTTTGTTGATCCAAAGGGTGCTAACAAAGTGTGCAAGCTCCAACGATCAATTTATGGTCCGTGCAAGCCTCTCGAGTTGAATAAACGCTTGATAGTGTGATCAAAGATATGGTTTTATACAGACTTTTGGAGAAGCCTGTATTTACAAGAAAGTGAGTGGGAGCTCAGAGCATTTCGATATTATATGTAGACGATATATTGTTGATTGGAAATGATATAGAATTTCTGGATAGCATAAAAGGATACTTGAATAAAAGTTTTTCAATGAAAGACCTCGTGAAGCTGCTTACATATTGGGCATCAAGATCTATAGAGATAGATCAAGACGCTTAATAGGACTTTCACAAAGCACATACCTTGATAAAGTTTTGAAGAAGTTCAAAATGGATCAGCAAAGAAAGGTTTTTACCTGTAGTACAAGGTGTAAGATTGAGTCGACTCAATGCCCACCACAGCAGAAGATAGAGAGAAAATGAAAATGTTCCTATGCTTCAGCCATAGGCTCTATCATGTATGCAATGCTGTGTACCATACCGACGATGCTTAGCTATAAGCTTGGCAGAAGGTACCAAAGTAATCCAGAGTGGATCATCGGACAGCGGTCAAGAACATCCTGAAATACCCGAAAAGGACTAAGGATATGTTTCTCGATATGGAGGTGACAAAGAGCTAGTCGTAAATGGTTACGCCGATGCGAAGTTTGACACTGATCCGGACGATTCTAAATCGCAAACCGGATACGTATTTTTATTAAACGGTGGAGCTGTCGGTTGGTGCAGTTCTAAACAAAGCGCCGTATGGGATCTACATGTGAAGCGGAGTACATAGCTGCTTTGAAGCAGCAAATGAAGGAGTCTGGATGAAAGAGTTCATTTCCGATCTAGGTGTCATACCTAGTGCATCGGGACCAATGAAGATCTTCGTGACAATATCTGCAATTGCCTTGGCAAAGGAATCCAGATTTCACAAGAGGACCAAGCATATCAAAAGACGCTTCAATTCCATTCGGGACCAAGTCCAAGTGGGAGACATAGAGATTTGCAAAATACATACGGATCTGAATGTTGCGCACCGCTGACTAAGCCTCTTCCACGAGCAAAACATGATCAGCACCAAGACTCCATGGGTGTTAGAATCATTACTTGTAATCTAGATTATTGACTCTAGTGCAAGTGGGAGATCAAGGAAATATGCCCTAGAGGCAATAATAAAGTTATTATTTATTTCCTTATATCATGATAAATGTTTATTATTCATGCTAGAATTGTATTAACCGAAACATAATACATGTGTGAATACATAGACAAACAGATAGTCACTAGTATGCCTCTACTAGACTAGATCATTAATCAAGATGGTTATGTTTCCTAACCATAGACATGTGTTGTCATTTGATTAATGGGATCACATCATTAGGAGAATGATGTGATTGACATGACCCATTTCATTAGCTTAGCACTTGATCGCTTAGTATGTTGCTTATGCTATCTTCATGACTTATACAAAGTTCCTGCAACTATGAGATTATGCAACTCCTGCTTACTGGAGGAACACTTTGTGTGCTACCAAACATCACAACGTAATCGGGTGATTATAAAGGTACTCTACAAGTGTCTCCGAAAGTATATGTTGAGTTGGCATGAATCAAGATTAGGATTTGTCACTCCGATTGCTCTGAGAGGTATCTCTGGCCTTCTCGGTAATACACATCACATAAGCCTTGCAAGCATTGCAACTAATGAGTTAGTTGTGAGATGATGTATTACGGAACGAGTAAAGAGACTTTCCGTAACGAGATTAAACTAGGTATTGGATACCGACGATCGAATCTCGGTAAGTAACATACCGATGACAAAGGAACAACGTATGTTGTTATGCGGTTTGACCGATAAAGATCTTCGAGAATATGTAGGAACCAATATGGGCATCCAGGTTCCGCTATTGGTTATTGACCGAGAATGGTTCTAGGTCATGTCTACATAGTTCTCGAACCGTAGGGTCCGCACGCTTAAGGTTTCAATGACGGTTATATTATGAGTTTATGTATTTTGATGTACCAAGGAGTTCGAGTCCGGATGTGATCACGGACATGACGAGGAGTCTTGAAATGGTCGAGACATAAAGATTGATATATTGATGGTTATATTCGACACCGGAAAGGTTCCGAAGTTTCGGAGAAAACCGAGTGCCGAGGGGTTACCGAACCCCCGGGAAGTTATGGGCCTTATTGGGCCAAGAGGGAGAGAGGGCTGCACCAGAGGTGGCGCGCCCCCCATGGGGAGTCCGACTGACTAGAGGGGGGGGCGCCCCCTTTCCTCTCCTCTCCCTCTCTTTCCTTCCCCTTCCCTCTTCCTAGTAGGACTAGGAAAGGGAGTCCTACTCCTACTAGGAGGAGGATTCCCCCCCTTGGTGCGCCCCAAGGGCCGGCCGCCCTCCCCTTGCTCCTTTATATAGGCGGGGGGGCACCCTAGGACACACAAGTTGATCTTCGTGATCGCTCCTTAGCCGTGTGCGGTGCCCCCTCCACCATATTCCACCTCGGTCATATTGTAGCAAGTGCTTAGGCGAAGCCCCGCGACGGTAGAACATCAAGATCGCCACCACGCCGTCAGCCGACGGAACTCCTCCCGACGCTTTGCTGGATCGGAGCCCGGGATCGCCATCGAGCTGAACGTGTGCTAAGAACTCGGAGGTGCCGAGTAACGGTGCTTGGATCGGTCGGATCGTGAAGACGCACGACTACATCAACCGCGTTGATATAACGCTTCGCTTTCGGTCACGAGGGTACGTGGACGGATACTCTCCCCTCTCGTTGCTATGCCATCACCATGGTCTTGCATGTTCGTAGGAAATTTTTTGAAATTACTACGTTACCCAACACCGAGCTGCTCCTGCTTGTTCTTCAAGAAATACTCAGATGCCTCCTCTTGAGTTGGCATCCTGGCAGCCTTCTCCTTCCTTGCCTTCTCCTTCTTCTCTTGTGCTTGAACTGACGATGGATCATTCTCATTCATGACAACCTCATTGTCCTCAAAGTCTGGATAAATTGGAAAATGTTCTTTATCCAATAGATATTTGCCTGTGCCCATCTTTGAGTTAATCAACTCCTGTATCTGAGGGGCATATCCACAATTCTCTTCTGGTCTGCTGCAGTCCTCTTAATGGTTTCAACCATAAGGCTCATGACTTTGAACTTCTGTGGCACATCAAACAAATGCAACATGTTGATTGCATGCCCTCTAATCATGTTGTGGTCACCAGACTTAGGTAGTAGAGTATGCCTTAAGATGCAGTTGATAGTTGGCAGCCCTGACAGAAGGAAGTGGACTGTTCCAAACTTATGTGTCTCAATGGCTGTGTCTGGGATCTCCTTGTACATGTGTGCCATGGAATTGTGGTCCATTTTCTTCTTGGCATATACATCCAGGTCATCTTCATTCTCCTTTGGGGCTTTTATCAGCTTTGCCCACTCCTCAACAGTTAACTGGTACCTTGTACCTTCAGACATCCACACTATCCTGCCATCTGGATAAAAGTGTGCTGTGGAGTAGAACTGCATGATAAGTTCATCGTTCCAGTTGGTGAGCTTTTGCCCAACGAAGTCTGCAACTCCAACAGCAACAAAACTGTCTTGCACTCCAGGACAGTGCTCTACATTTTCTTTCATGTAGGTCCAGTCAACCCACCTCATATCAGACACTATGGGCTTCTTATCCAGCAGAATAGTCTCATAAAAGTCCTGCTGTTCCTTGGTGTGGAACATGTAGTCCACAGCAGTTCTTCTTCTTGTGGCATATGGATCTGTCATCCTCCATAGCCTCAACCCATTGTCTCTTCTGATCTTCATGTCCTCAGCCATAGGATGGGCATCATTGTGGTCTGGTATCTTGGGCTTGAGCTTCCTCAGAACTTCCTTCTTCATCTTCTTCATCAGCAACCTCAGGCACTGGGGCCTTGTTCTTCTCAGTAGCTGGAATACTCCTGGTATTCCTCTTTGGTGCAGACTTGGCCTTGGGGGCAGCTTTGGGTGCTTCCTTGGGCTTAGATGTGGCATCCCCTGATCTTATAACATCACCCATAAGCTTTGGTGCCTTGGGTGCTGGTGCAGCAATCTCTTCTTCCTATTCAATCATGGAAGGCTTTCCAATAACTTTGACTGTGGTCTTCTTGACCCTTTCTTTTCTTTTCTTTCCTTCAGCAGCAGCTGGCTCTTTGGGATCAGGCTTTTCAGGAATTTGAGTTGATGCTCTGACCTTTGGCATAGGTGTCCTCTTGGCAGGAACCTTCCTATTGAGTCCAGGCTTTGTGCTATGTGCCGAGCCATACTCCTTTTTGAGCACTGCTTTCTTGGAGGTTGCCTCATCCTCTTCTGCCCTATAATCCTCATCTTCAGAATCTGAGGTTTTCTTCTTCCTTTGCCTGGTGGCAGCTTTAGGCAAATTGCTTGGGGTGCTCCTGTTGCCTTCATCTCAAGAGCTGAGGGACTAGTGCCCTCACTCATGTTCACCTGCTCCTCGACTGTTCTCGATCACACCGTCGACATGCTGCAAACACTGACTCTGACCCGTGAAGAGTTATAGGTGAGGTAGAGTGGATGAGCATCACAAAATGCAGAGATTTTTGCAAAAGAATGACTCAAAATTCAGTTTTAGTTTTCCACAAAAGCATTTCGGATCAACCGATTTTCAAACTCGGTGATACCGAAGCAGTTTTGGAACCTAAATCGATGAACTCGGTCGAGATCGAGTCACAGCTCGTGGCACCGAGACTGCTAGGGTTTCACAAAGTCCTAAAATCGGTCTCACCGATTAGCAATTCTCGGTCGACCGAGTCTCGCTAGTGCAATGGCATAAGCCAAATCGGTGGGACCGAGTTTTCAACTCGTGGTCCGAGATGGTTTCGCGAAACCGAACCCTAAATTTTTCGAATCAAAACTATTCTAAGGATTGCATTGACTGGATAGGAGTGTTTCAATCGTGGCAAGAATCAATAAGAACACAATGTGCTGAGAATCGGACGAGGAAAGCACTGTGATCGAGTCCATACCCTAGTTCGGCGGAGACTCGCTACGGCGGCAACGGCGGGGTTGAATTCCGTTGACGGCGGCGGATAGCAGGGACAGGAGGCGGCTGGCGACGAGGAGACGATCCGGAGACCACAGAGGCAGAGCGAGCTATTGCGCGGGCGAAGAGGTTCGGAGAAATTTCCAAATTTTTTCCCGTGACTATATATAGCCCGACCCTGTCGGTGTGACCGAGTGGAACAACTCGGTGGCACCAAGATGCAAAACTGTGTATAGTTATTGCAACTCGGTGTGACCGAAGAGTTCAAATCGGTTGCACCGAGATTGAAAACCTAGATCGACTTAGCGATCTCGATAAGACCGAAATGGAGGAATCGGTGAGATCGAGAATCACAAAGAAGTTTTGGAAGTTTAAGTCTATGATGAATCGGGGACTCCGAGTGCTCCTCACACAGAGTGGTTCGAATCTGACTTGATCAAATTTTGTGATGTAGCATGAATAGAGTTTGAGACGAGAAAAGCATAGCTAGCTAGAGAAGGTTCTTAGGCATTCTTGTCCATCCACTTGGCCAAAGAAAAAGAAGCCAATCAATCAAAACAACAAGTGGATGTCCTCGAATGAGTAAAGTATGCAACCAACATGCTCACACAATAAGATGGCAAATGAAATATGTGGCAAAGCATGAACAACCAATTCTAGCATCTATCAAACAATTGGCGATGACTAGGTCATCTATATATGATTATATTGACTTAGGAGTCAAATGATAGACATTTGATCATAGGTCATACTCATCGTTTAAGCTCAAGTGGGGTTACCACTTTTACATAAAGCATTTATGTGTTCACATCATTAGAGTTGCTTTGACTCAATTCTTAGAGTTAAGCTCCCCCTAGATGTGAGATCCCCCCTAGGAGGGATGAACTAACCTTGGGTTTTGTCGATGATGACTTCATGTAGGTGTTGAAGATGTGGATGCTCAATGTTGATGTAGATCTTTTTGGAGCAATCCTTTGGAGTGAGTTGCACTTTCAATACCTACATGGGTTAGTCCCACAAGGAACAAGCAAGTATATCCATAGACAAAGAGTGATGCACACACAAAATGATGTCCATGAAATCATTAGGTTACCTTGTCCCTTGCCTTACCAACATGAGGGTTTGTGACTCCTTGAACTAGTGCAAGATATGGAAGTTGATTGCACTTGTCCTTGCCATAATGATATGAGTGAAATATGTTGGCGGAGTCACCCTCAAGAACTCTCTAGTT
Source organism: Aegilops longissima (assembly GCA_021605205.1). Classification (NCBI taxonomy): domain Eukaryota; kingdom Viridiplantae; phylum Streptophyta; class Magnoliopsida; order Poales; family Poaceae; genus Aegilops; species Aegilops longissima. Next base: position 11,031 of record JAHIAM010005070.1, on the reverse strand, counting down.
CTTCTTCTTCGGGATCCACATCATCTTGATGGGAATCCTTGGAGTTGTAGTTGTACTTGATGAGGTAGAACTTGACGTAGTCTTGGGAATCCACTTGACCGAGACCTTAGGTGCCTCTTCAAATGCATCAATCTCTTCTTGAAGCTTGTCCTTGCCCTTGTTCTTGTGGTCTTGTGGTGGAAGATCATCTTGTGCTTGTGTTCCCTTGAAGGAAGTGTTGGGGAACGTTGCAGAATATTAAAAATTTTTCCTACGGTTTCACCAAGATCCATCTATGAGTTCATCTAAGCAACGAGTCATGGGAGAGAGATTGCATCTACATACCACTTGTAGATCGCGTGCGGAAGCGTTCACTAGAACGTGGATGATGGAGTCATACTCGCCGTGATCCAAATCACCGATGACCGAAAGTGCCGAACGGACGGCACCTCCGCTGCTCAACACACGACGGGACGGAGATGTCTCCTCCTTCTTGATCCAGCAAGGGAAAGGAGAGGTTGATGATGATAGCTCCAGCAGCAGCACAACGGCGTGGTGGTGGTGGAGCAGCAAGATTCGGCAGGCTTCGCCAAGCACGTGACGGAGGAGGAAGAGGTGTAGCAGGGGAGGGAGGCGCCAGAGTTTCAGGGTGCGGCTGCCCCCTCCCCCTCCCTTTATATAGGCCCCCATGGGGGGGGCCGGCCCTTGGGGATCCCATCTCCCAAGGGGGGCGGCGGCCAAGGGGGGTGGAGTGCCCCCAAGGCAGTGGGCGCCCCACCCTAGGGTTTCAACCCTAGGCGCAGGGGGTGGGCTAGCGCACCAGCCCACTATGGGCTGGTTCCCCTCCCCACTTCAGCCCATGGGGCCCTCCGAGATGGGTGGCCCCACCTGGTGGACCTCGGGACCCTTTCGGTGGTCCCAGACAATACCGGTGACCCCAAACTTTCCCGATGGCCAAATACCACTTCCAATATATAATTCTTTACCTCCGACCATTCCGAAACTCCTCGTGATGTCCGAGATCTCATCCGGACTCAACAACATTAGGTATACTGCATACTCATATTCATACAACCCTAGCGCCACCGAACCTTAAGTGTAGACACTACGGGTTCGGAGACATGTAGACATGACCGAGACGGCTCTCGGCAATAACCAACAGCGGATCTGGATACCCATGTTGGCTCCCACATGTCCTCGATGATCTCATCGGATGAACCACGATGTCGAGGATTCAAACAATCCCGTATACAATTCCCTTTGTCAATCGGTATGTTACTTGCCCGAGATTCGATCGTCGGTATCCCAATACCTCGCTCAATCTCGCTATCGCAAGTCACTTTACTCGCATCAGTAATGCATGATCCCGTGACTAGACACTTGGTCACTTTGAGCTCATTATGATGATGCACTACCGAGTGGGCCAAGTGATACCTCTCCGCCATACGGAGTGACAAATCCCAGCCTCGATCCGTGTCAACCCAATGACACTTTCGAGATACCGTAATGCACCTTTATAGTCACCCGCTTATTGCCAGTGACGCTTGGTACACCCAAAGCACTCCTACGGTATCCGGGAGTTACACGATCTCATGGTCTAAGGAAGAGATACTTGACATTGGAAAAGCTCTAGCAAAACGAACTACACGATCTTGTGCTATGCTTAGGATTGGGTCTTGTCCATCACATCATTCTCCTAATGATGTGATCCCGTTATCATTTACATCCAATGTCCATAGTCGAAACCATGACTATCTATTGATCAACGAGCTAGTCAACTAGAGGCTCACTAGGGACATATTGTGGTCTATTTATTCACACGTGTATTACGATTTCCGGATAATACAATTATAGCATGAATAAAAGACAATTATCATGAACAAGGAAATATAATAATAATCCTTTTATTATTGCCTCTAGGGCATATTTCCAACAGTCTCCCACTTGCACTAGAGTCAATAATCTAGTTACATTGTGATGAATCGAACACCCATAGAGTTCTGGTGTTGATCATGTTTTGCTCGCGGAAGAGGTTTAGTCAACGGATCTGCGACATTCAGATCCGTATGCACTTTGCAAATTTCTATGTCTCCATCTTGAACATTTTCACGGATGGAGTTGAAGCGACGCTTGATGTGCTCGGTCTTCTTGTGAAACCTGGGCTCCTTGGCAAGTGCAATAGCTCCAAGTGTTGTCACAGAAGAGTTTGATCGGCCCCGACGCATTGGGTATGACTCCTAGGTCGGTGATGAACTCCTTCACCCAAATTTCTTCATGCGCTGCCTCCTAGGCTGCCATGTACTCCGCTTCACAAGTAGATCCCGCCACGACGCTTCGCTTGCAGCTGCACCAGCCATCGCTCCACCATTCAACATATACACGATCCGGTTTGTGACTTAGAGTCATCCAGATCTGTGTCGAAGCTAGCGTCGACATAACCCTTTACGACGAGCTCTTCGTCACCTCCATAAACGAGAAACATGTCCTTTGTCCTTTTCAGGTACTTCAGGATATTCTTGACCGCTGTCCAGTGTTCCTTGCGGGATTACTTTGGTACCTTCCTACCAAACTTACGGCAAGGTTTACATCAGGTCTGTACACAGCATGGCATACATAATAGATCCTATGGCCGAGGCATAGGGGATGACGCCATCTCTTCTTTATCTTTTGCCGTGGTTGGGCATTGAGCCGAGCTCAATCTCACACCTTGCAATACATGTAAGAACCCTTTCTTGACTGATCCATTTTGAACTTCTTCAAAATCTTATCAAGGTATGTGCTTTGTGAAAGACCTATGATGCGCCTCGATCTATCTCTATAGATCTTGATGCCTAATATATAAGCAGCTTCTCCAAGGTCCTTCATTGAAAAACTTTTATTCAAGTAGGCCTTAATGTTGTCCAAGAGTTCTATATCATTTCCCATCAAAAGTATGTCATCTACATATAATATGAGAAATGCTCATGAGCTCCCACTCACTTTCTTGTAAACGCAGGCTTCTCCATAAGTCTCATAAACCCAAACGCTTTGATCATCTCATCAAAGCGAATGTTCCAACTCCGAGATGCTTGCACCAGCCCATAAATGGATCGCTGAGCTTGCATACTTTGTTAGCATTCTTAGGATCGACAAAACCTTCCGGCTGCATCATATACAGCTCTTCCTTAAGATAACCGTTAAGGAACGCTGTTTTGACGTCCATCTGCCATATCTCATAATCATAGTATGCGCCATTGCTAACATGATTCGGACGGACTTAAGGTTCGCTACGGAGAGAAAGTCTCATCGTAGTCAATTCCTTGAACTTGCCGATAACCCTTAGCGACAAGTCGAGCTTTATAGATGGTGACATTACCATCCGCGTCCGCCTTCTTCTTAAAGATCCATTTGTTTTCTATCGCCACGATCATCGGCAAGTCTGTCAAAGTCCATACTTTGTTTTCATACATGGATTCTATCTCGGATTTCATGGCTTCAAGCCATTTGTTGGAATCTGGCCCGCCATCGCTTCTTCATAGTTCAAGGTTCACCGTTGTCTAACAACATGATTTCCGTGACAGGGTTGCCGCACCACTCAGTGCGGAACGTGTCCTTGTGGACCTCGAGTTCAAGAGCAACTTGATCCAAGTACCTTGATCATCATCATTATTTTCCTCTTCGCTTGGTGTAGGCATCACAGAACATTTTCCGAGCTGCACTACTATCCTGCTCAAGAGGTAGTACTTCATCGAGTTCTACTTTCCTCCCACTTACTTCTTTCGAGAGAAACTCTTTTCCGTAAAGGATCCGTTCTGGCAACAAAGATCTTGCCTCGGATCTTAAGTAGAAGGTATACCCAATGGTTTCCTTAGGGTATCCTATGAAGACGATTTTCCGACTTGGGTTCGAGCTTTTCAGGTTGAAGTTTCTTGACATAAGCATCGCATCCCCAAACTTTTAGAAACGACAGCTTAGGTTTCTTCCCAAACCATAATTCATAAAGGTCGCCTCAACGGATTTAGACGGTGCCCTATTTAAAGTGAATGTAGCTGTCTCTAGAGCGTATCCCCAAAATGATAGCGGTAAATCTGTAAGAGACATCATAGATCGCACCATATCCAATAGAGTGCGACACGACGCTCGACACACCCTTACACCGAGGTGTTCCAGCGGCGTGAGTTGTGAAACGATTCCACATTTCCTTAAGTGTGTACCAAATTCATGACTTAAATATTCTCCTCCACGATCTGATCGTAAGAATTTTATCTTTCGTCACGTTGATTCTCTACCTCATTCTGAAATTCCTTGAACTTTTCAAAGGTCTCAGACTTGTGTTTCATTAAGTAGACATACCCATATCTACTTAAGTCATCTGTGAGAGTGAGAACATAACGATATCCTCCATGAGCCTCAACGCCATTGGACCGCATACATCGGTATGTATGATTTCCAATAAGTTGGTTGCTCGCCCATTGTCCCGAGAACGGAGTCTTGGTCATCTTGCCCATGAGGCATGGTTCGCATGTGTCAAATGATTCATAATCGAGACTCTAAAAGTCCATCAACATGGAGCTTCTTCATGCGCTTGACACCAATGTGACCAAGGCGGCAAAGCCACAAGTATGTGGGACTATCGTTATCAACTTTACATCTTTTGGTATTCACGCTATGAATATGTGTAACATTACGCCGAGATTCATTAAGAATAAACCATTGACCATAGGGGCATGACCATAAAACATATCTCTCATATAAATAGAACAACCATTATTCTCGGATTTAAATGAGTAGCCATCTCGATCAAACGAGATCCAGATACAATGTTCATGCTCAAACTTGGCACCAAATAACAATTATTAAGGTTTATAACTAATCCCGAGGTAAATGTAGAGGTAGCGTGTCGACGGCGATCACATCGACCTTGAACCATTCCCGACGCCAAGATCGTCACCTCGCCCTTCGCCAGCCTCCGCTTATTCCGCAGCTCCTGCCGTGAGTTACATATATGAGCAACGGCACCGTATCAAATACCGGGAGTTACTACGAGTAATGGTAAGGTACACATCAATTACATGTATATCAAATATATCTTTAGTGTTGCCGCCTTCTTGTCCGCTAAGTATTTGGGGCAGTTTAAGCTTCAAAGGGTCCTTCCTTTGCAATAAAAGCACTCTGTCTCGTGCTTGGGTCCATTCTTTGACTTCTTTTCCGGCAACTTGCTTACCAGCGCTGAAACATCCTTGCCGCCCTTCTTGAAGTTCTTCTTACCCTTGCCCTTCTTGAACTTAGTGGTTTTATTGACCATCAACACTTGATGTTCTTTCTTGATTTCAACCTCTGCTGACTTCAGATTGAGAATACTTCGAATGGTCTTCACCATCCCTGCATATTGTAGTTCATCACAAAGCTCTTGTAGCTTGGTGGGAGCGATCAAGGATTCTGTCAATGACCGCCTCGTCCGGAGGTTTATGTCCACCGGACAAAGCGGTTGTGCAACCTGACATTTTGAGTATGTGTTCACCGACAGAACTGTTTTCTCCATCTTACAACTATAGAACTTGTCGGAGACTTCATATCTCGACCCGCCATGAGCTTGGAAAACTAGTTTCAGCTCCTCGAACATCTCATATGCTCCGTGTTGCTCAAAACGCTTTTGGAGCCCCGGTTCTAAGCTGTAAAGCATGCCGCATCGAACGAGGGAGTAATCATCAAGACGAGACTGCCAAGCATTCATAATGTCTTGGTTCTCGGGACGGTGCATCACCTAGCGGTCCTTCTAGGACATATTGTTTCTGGCAGCTATGAGGATGATCCTCGTGTTCCGGACCCATCCGTATAGTTGCTGCCATCATCTTTCAGCTTGGTTTTTCTAGGAACGCGCTGAAGTTCATGTTGACATGAGCGTTGGCCATTTGATCTACAAGACATATTTGCAAAGGTTTTAGACTAAGTTCATGATAATTAAGTTCATCTAATCAAATTATTTTAATGAACTCCCACTCAGATTTGACATCCTCTAGTCATCTAAGTGTTACACGATCCGAGTCGACTAGGCCGTGTCCGATCATCACGTGAGACGGACTAGTCATCATCGGTGAACATCTCCATGTTGATCGATCTTCCATACGACTCGTGTTCGACCTTTCGGTCTCCGTGTTCCGAGGCCATGTCTGTACATGCTAGGCTCGCTGTTAACCCTAAGTGTTTTGCATGTGTAAAACTGTCTTACACCGTTGTATGTGAACGTAAGGATCTATCACACCGATCATCACGTGGTGCTTCAAACGATTTAACTTTAGCAAGGGCGCACGCTTAGGGAGAACACTTCTTGATATTGTTGTAAGGATCATCTTATTTACTACCGTCGTTCTAAGTAAACAAGATGCATAAACATAATAAACATCACATGCAATTATATAGTAGTGACATGATATGGCCAATATCATATAGCTCCATTGATCTCCATCTTCGGGCTCCATGATCATCTTGTCACCGCATGACACCATGATCTCCATCATCATGATCTCCATCATCGTGTCCTCATGAAGTTGTCACGCCAACGACTACTTCTACTTCTATGGCTAAAGCGCTTAGCAATAAAGTAAAGTAATTTACATGGCGCTCTTCAATGACTCGCAGTCATACAAAAATAAAGACAACTCCTATGGCTCCTGCCGTGGTCATACTCATCGACATGCAAGTTGTGATTCCTATTACAAGAACATGATCTCATACATCACAATATGTCATTCATCATTCATCACAACTTCTGGCCATATCACATCACATGACAATTGCTGCAAAAACAAGTTAGACGCCCTCTAATTGTTGTTGCATCTTTTACGTGGCTGCAATTGGGTTCTAGCAAGAACGCTTTTCTTACCTACGAATAACCACAACGTGATTTTGTCAACTTCTATTTACCCTTCATAAGGACCCTTTTCATCGAATCCGCCCAACTAAAGTGGAGAGACAGACACCCGCCAGCCACCTTATGCAACTAGTGCATGTCACCGGTGGAACTGGTCTCACGAAGCGCACGTAAGGTTGGTCCGGCCACTTCATCCCACAATACCGCTGAAGCAAGATAAGACTAGTAGCGGCAAGCAAGTTGACAAGATCTACGCCCACAACCAAATTGTGTTCTACTCGCAATAGAGAACTACGATAGACCTAGCTCATGATGCCACCGTTGGGGAACGCTGCAGAAAATTAAATTTTTTCCTACGGTTTCACCAAGATCCATCTATGAGTTCATCTAAGCAACGAGTCATGGAGAGAGACTGCATCTACATACCACTTGTAGATCGCGTGCGGAAGCGCTCACTAGAACGTGGATGATGGAGTCGTACTCGCCATGATCCAAATCACCGATGACCGAGAGTGCGAACGGACGGCACCTCCGCGCTCAACACACGACGGGACGGAGAGACGCCTCCTCCTTCTTGATCCAGAAAGGGGAAAGGAGAGGTTGATGATGATAGCTCCAGCAGCAGCACAACGGCGTGGTGGTGGTGGAGCAGCAACACTCCGGCAGGGCTTCGCCAAGCACATGACGGAGGAGGAAGAGGTGTAGCAGGGGGAGGGAGGCGCCAGAGTTTTAGGGTGCGGCTGCCCCCTGCCCCCTCCCTTTATATAGGCCCCTGGGGGCGCCGCCCTTGGGGATCCCATCTCCCAAGGGGCGGCCAAGGGGGTGGAGTGCCCCAAGGCAGTGGGCGCCTCACCCTAGGGTTTCAACCCTAGGTGCAGGGTGGGCCAGGGGCACACCAGCCCACTATGGGCTGGTTCCTCCCACTTCAGCCCAGGGGCCCTCCGGGATGGGTGGCCCCACCGGTGGACCTCGGGACCCTTCCGTGGTCCCAGACAATACCGGTGACCTCAAACTTTCCCGATGGCCAAAATACCACTTCCTATATATAATTCTTTACCTCCGACCATTCCGAACTCCTCGTGACGTCCGGATCTCATCCGGACTCAAAAACATTCGTATACTGCATACTCATATTCATACAACCCTAGCGCCACCGAACCTTATGTGTAGACCCTACGGTTCGGGAGACATGTAGACATGACCGAGACGGCTCTCGGGCAATAACCAACAGCGGATCTGGATACCCATGTTGGCTCCTACATGCTCCTCGATGATCTCATTGGATGAACCACGATGTCGAGGATTCAAACAATCCCGTATACAATTCCCTTTGTCAATCGGTATGTTACTTGCCCGAGATTCGATCGCCGGTATCCCAATACCTCGCTCAATCTAGTTACCGCATTTACTCGCACTGTAATGCATGATCCCGTGACTAGACACTTGGTCACTTTGAGCTCATTATGATGATGCACTACCGAAAGTGGGCCCAGTGATACCTCTCCGTCATAACGGAGTGACAAATCCCAGTCTCGATCCGTGTCAACCCAACACACACTTTCGAGATACCTTAATGCACCTTTATAGTCACCCATTCACGCCAGACGCTTGGTACACCCAAAGCACTCCTACGGTATCCGGGAGTTACACGATCTCATGGTCTAAGGAAGAGATACTTGACATTGGAAAAGCTCTAGCAAAACGAACTACACGATCTTGTGCTATGCTTAGGATTGTCTTGTCCATCACATCATTCTCCTAATGATGTGATCCGTTATCATTGACATCCAATGTCCATAGTCAGAAACCATGACCATCTATTGATCAACGAGCTAGTCAACTAGAGGCTCACTAGGGACATATTGTGGTCTATTTATTCACACGTGTATTACGATTTCCGGATAATACAATTATGGCATGAATAAAAGACAATTATCATGAACAAGGAAATATAATAATAATCCTTTTATTATTGCCTCTAGGGCATATTTCCAACAGGAAGTAGAATCATACTTCTCTTGTTGAGGAACAAACTTCGTCTTGGGGTATTGATCTTCTTCCCACTCAACTCCATTGGCATTGAACTTTCGTTCAAAACCAACACCTTGATTCTTCCGTGCCTTCCTTGCTTATGCATAATTTCCTCGAATTGCTTACTCCCGCAAGGCTGTTGTATACACCTTTCTCTATAATTACCTTCAATAAGCTATTTTCTTGCTCAAGTGTAACTTGGCTAAGAGAATCATTAGTGGAATCAAGAGAACTACTAGAAGCAACAATATTGGATTTGACATTATTATTGTTACTACTAGAGGAAGAATCTTTCTTGATTTTGTTACTAGACTTGACTTGAGGCATGTAAGTAGATAAGAATAAACGCTTGGCAATGTAAGAAGAACTTTTCTTACGAAGATCATCATTGATTGCTTTTAAGAAATCATGCTCTTGCTCAAGATTGAGCTTTTCAAAGCGTAACTTCTCATGAGCCCTCAAAAGTTCTCGATGATCTTCAAAGATAGTTTCATGAGCTAACTTAAGAGTGTTTAGTTCTTTAGTTAGACGCTCAATTTTCTCCTTATTATTGTCATTCGTTTCACCTTGATTAGCATTATTAATTGACGTTTCATCATAGTATTCATCACTAGAGTTGTCAACAAGTAAATCATCATCACCTAGCAAGTCATCTTCATCAACATCAAAATCAACATACTCGAGGTGTGTTACCTTAGGACCTTTGGCGATGAAGCATCTTCCAATTCCTTCATTTGGTGATTCAAATATGTCGTAGGAGTTGGTTGACACAAGTGCTAGACCGGCAACACCTTCATCTTGAGTATGTTCGGAGTTGGAGTGATAGCTTCTCTCGGAGTGATTGTCGGAGTCGGAGCCGGATACCCATTCACCAACATGATCTTGATGTCTTCGCTTTGTGAAGCTCTTTGATGACTTGTCCTTCCTTTCCTAATCCTTGCTTCTCCGTGAGGGTCTTCGCTCATAATGATCATCTCTACTCCTCCTCTGTCTTGGTGGTGATTCTTCTCTTCTACTTCTTCTTTTGGAGAGTCTTCTCTTCTTTGTAGGGTGCCGTACACTCATTGGAATAGTGTCCGGTCTCCCACAATTGTAGCAATTGCGCTCTCGACTAGAAGATCTTTTGTCATTGTAAGACTTTGACTTGGAGCTTCTTTCTTTGCTTCTACTCTTGTAGAATTTGTTGAAGTTCTTCACCATTAAGCTCAATTCTTCATTGAAGGTGTGTTTCTCACTTGATGATGTGGGGCTTCACTTGAGGCTTTGTAAGCACCACTTGACTTGTTGTGAAGTTCCTCCTTATCCTTAAGTGACATCTCATGAGCAACAATTTTTCCAATGACTTCGCTGGCTTGAGATCTTTGTAGTTTGGCATCATTTGAATCAATGTGCACACGGTATCATACTTTCCATCCAATGCTCTTAGGATCTTCTTGATGATGAATCATCATCATCTCTTCACTCCCTAAGCCGGCAATCTCATTTGAGAGAAGTGCAAGCCTAGAGTACATTTCAGCGACACCTTCACCATCCTTCATTTTGAACTTGTCAAGCTGACTTTGGAGCACATCCAACTTGGATTCCTTGACGGATTCGGTACCTTCATGCATATCAATCAAAGTATCCCAAATTTCCTTTGCATTCTCAAGACGGCTGATTTTGTTGAATTCTTCGGGGCATAATCCGATGAAGATGATATCACAAGCTTGAGCGTTGTATTGCAACATCTTCAATTCTTCCGCATTAGCTTTACGGTTCGGCTCTCTCCCATCAAAGAATTCACCTTGCAAGCCAATACAAATAATTGCCCAAACGGCGGGGTTATGTCCGAGAATATGCATTTTCATCTTATGCTTCCAACTAGCAAAATTAGTACCATCAAAGTAAGGACGCTCACGGTGATAATTTCCTCGCTAGACGCCATACTCTCCTAGGTTGTGAAACCAAGGTTATGACCACCAAAAGCTATGGAAATCAAAGCAAATGGAGACAAGCTCGATACCACTTGTAGGACCTTGAAGTATGTCTCGAGGGGGGGGGGTGATTAGACTGCTTGACCAATTAAAAACTTAGCCTTTTCCCAGTTTTAGAGTTTGGCAGATTTTAGCTATTTTAGGACAAGTCAAGCAATTATCACACAATTCAAGCAAGCATGCAAAGAGTGTATGAGC
>JAHIAM010005069.1:0-100548 GCA_021605205.1 Aegilops longissima | reverse complement strand
GCGGCGGCGGCCAAGCGGATGCATCCGGGGAAGGAGGTCGATGGCGATGGCTTTGAGGCCCCACCCAGCCAGGTCCGGTCACGATGATAGGCGCCGGGATGGCGGCGACCGGCGAAGTGCCGAGCTGCGAACTGGCCCCGTCTGACGGCGGCGGGCAAGCGAGAGCAAGCGTCTGGCGATGGCGAGCAGCGAGATGTGGTAGTCTCCGGCAAGGCGGCCGTAGTCGTCTGCGAAGGAGGTTAGCGAGTCGCCCGGCGAGGGTAGGAAGGCACAGGCGGTGGCGGCGGCAGAGTCGTGCCCCAATCGAGATCAGTCGAGGAGAGCGAGGCGAGAGGGTTGTGGGGCGCGAGTGGGATGGAGGCGCCCGGCGGAAGGGCCCCGTCGCGGCAGTGGTGGCGGGCGCAGCCGCAGCCAGCGGCAACGTCGGGCCCGAAGCAGCAGGGTCGAGGCGCATCCATGTGGTCGAGTGGAGGTAGGATGAGGCGGCGGAGCTCATGGATCGGGAGAAGGGGAGGCGGAGGGGGCGGCGGTGGGGGCGGCGGGATGCCTGATCGGATCGGGATCGGGGAGAAGCGACGTGGGTGGGGGAGTGGGAGGCGGGGTTGGGTTTTCCCAGGGATATGGAGGAAGTGGGGCACTTGCATTGGGCCGCCAGCTTGATGTCAGTTGGGCGAAGCCCGATAAGGGGGAAGGGCTTTTCCTTTTACTTTCTTTTGGTTTTGTTTTGTTTTTCTTTTTACTAGTTTTCTATTTTATTTTCTATATACTTTTGTTTTATAAAATATCTGAATAGCACCTAAATTAGTGTTACAAAATACCCCAATGCCACAAAAGTTGGGTGACAAAATAAAATAGTTTAGTAATTTATTAATTGTACAAGACATTTAATTAATTGTTTTAGCTCTTGTTTAAATCCTTATAGCTCATTTAAGCATTTTATAAAAGTGTGGTATCTCCACCATAATTACCTATGCATTATTTAGTTCCTCCGAACATTTCAGTTTTAAAGTTTGGAAACTTTTGTTGTTTGCCTATGTTTTAAATTTGAATTTGAATCGGGTTGAATCAGCGGGAGTTTAATTACGATGGCGAGGTGGCGTGGCACCCTTAGCTTGGGATTCTTGTAGTCTAATTATCAGGCGTCACATCAAATTCCTATTCATGAAGCACAAGACTAAGAGATAGTAGCATAATAGCACTATAACCGTACATTTTCTTGTGGTTTGACTTAATTTCACCATGCTTCTTTGCATCTGTGATTTTCCAATTCTTGTAGACAAACACCAAGATTTGCGAAATCTGTGTTTTTAAATTCTCTTTTTTGCACGTGCATTCCTATCCTATTCTTGTATTTCCTATCCTGCGTTGTTAGAATCCTCCAATTCAAGCGAGCCCTTACAGGATACTTCTCTTACAGATAGTTGTCAAAAAAAACCTTGTGTGGTTTTCCCGCTCTGCTTCTTGCCGTCATCCACCCAAGCTTAGCTACTCCAACGGCAGAAGGGTCCAGCACGATGAGGGATCCGGCCTCGGTATCTTCGCCACCTCGGATCTTCTTCCCGCGGCGGCAATCATGACAAGCTGCATTACCATCATCAACCGAGCGAGATGACCTCGAGGACTACAGGTCCGCAAGAGAGGACACACTCTTCGTGTACGCTTCGTTATGCATCGCTTAATATTACATGCTACTTTATCGTCACTGTTCACCGATGGACTCTGAGTCACTCGAACTAATGGTCAAACTTGAGTTTTAAATGGTTGTGGGGTACATATCGGGCCGCAATCAGATATCTATCTACTTTCTAGTTAATCTCTGGTGTCTACTATGAGTTTCATGTTGGGTTGAAACAAGCAGTAAAAAAGCCATTATTTCTATTTTAAGCTGAAGCCATTATCTGCTGCTATCATTGGTTTTGGGTCTATCCACGAGTTGCTACCATCACTCTGGATTTCTGCATGCACTCCTTACATAATCTCACTATGTTTTATTCCTATGCATGTCAATTATTGTACAAAATGGGCCTGAACATGTAGAGCAAAAGAGCGAGCCTTGCGTGGCAATAAAATTCCATGGAGCGATGGCTCCATGGTAGGCGCAAAGCCCCCTCCACCCATTTTGGATTGTAATCGAGAGGAAGATATCTACATTACGAGGGGATTGAGAAGGAGAAGACCACTCCTATTTACTCCACGAGGTCTTTGCTCTAACTTGGCATGCTGATGTTGGTTATATCATGCATATGGTACCTTGCATTGCTTACTTTATACATCAAATATGTCAACTGCTTAGTTTAGACATGCTTTGTGTGAATGCCATCTGTTTAGTTTATTCATCATATATGTGAATTATACAGCGCCATCTTGTTTAGCCAGGCATCATATATGTAAATTTTGCAATGCCATCACCTTAGCCAGTCATCTTTTATGTGAATTATATCAGGCCATCATTTTTTTATTTCGTATTACATTTGTCAACAATGTTAGTACATTCAACTACTCTTCATGTGCATCAGCCATTTGACACGGTGATTGAAAATTCGGGTGAAAACAAGGTCTTGAGCAAACTATGCTATCGTGAAGCGCATATCTAAGCTGATTCTGGATAGCTCCTCGGAAGGAGGATTCGAGACGCAGATGACCAGTCCTATTCCCCGAGGTGTATGCTCTAGCTGGCGGGGTTATGTTGCTCATCGATAACCCACAAGTATAGGGATACATAGCAGTTTTCGAGGTAGAGTATTCAACCCAAATTTATTGATTCAACACAAGGGCCAAAGAATATTCTCAAGTATTAGCGAGTTGAGTTGCCAATTCAACCACACTGGATAACTTAGTATCTGCAGCAAAGTATTTAGTAGCAAAGTAATATGGAAATAACGATAAGCGGTGGCAAAAGTAACAGTGATAGTTTTGTAGTGATTGTAGTAGTAGCAACGGAAAAGTAAAATAAGCGAAGAACAATATGTGAAAAGCTCGTAGGCATTGGATCGGTGATGGAGAATTAAGTCGGATGCGATTATTCATGCAACCGTTATAACATAGGGTGACACAGAGCTAGCTCCAATTCATCAATGTAATGCAAGCCTACTGTCGGTGTACTAAGATAGGGGTACCCTAGTACCCCGAAATCGTCTGCAGACGATGGCAGCTTGACAACCGGGCGGCTGCTGGCTGCCAAGACCCTCGACAACTCCTTGGAGCCATTCAAGAACAAAGCAGTCAAGACCCGGCAAGAGGAGCTTGCGGGAAGAATACTCAAAGGCGCCAAAACAAAGGCCCGGCAAGAGGAGCTTGGGGAAGGCTGCTGGCGGCGCCCGAACCCCCAAGCGCGACAAAGGTTCCCTTGCATGCAAAGGCGCTTGCAGGCGGGCGACCTCTCTTCGTCTCCGCTCCAGCTCACCCGCCAGCGTGTCACCAGGGGCTCTCCCAGGGCAGCGTGTCGGGGGCTGTGCAGCCAGGCGAGGAGTAGTGACAAGCAGCGTGACAGGCCACTATCGTGGCGGACGGAGCGCCTTAGCAGTCCTGTTACCTTTGTTAGGGCGACCGTGACGGGCATTGATGACTCTTGTCCCTTGCCGTCGAGTTAGGTGTGATTCTTGTACCTTTGTACATAGCGATGTACCAACCTAGAGTTATTACCATTGTAACCTTGTCTACTTGCCATATGTGGTAAACCCTTGAGCCTATAAAAGGAGGGCCGAGGGCAACGTAGAGGGGGTTCGATTCGGCTGGATTTCTAGTCTAGCTCCAGCTTAGTTCATCACACTCAAGCTAGGTTTTGTAGCGGGCATCGCTCCCTAGCAAGAACACCAGATAATCCACAAAGCAGCAGTAGGAGTATTATCTCTCCGGAGAGCTCCGAAGCTGGGTAAAAACCCTCTCGTGCGCATCGCCTCGACCCGCTCTTTGCGCGGCCTCCGCCCCCCTCCGAACCACAAAGGGACCACTGGTCCGTAGGTGCTAAATGAGGCACGATCAGCTCATCATCCCCGACATCTTTGGCGCACCGGTAGGGGCGTCGAGGCTGTGTGAATCCGGTCGGCGGACGCACTAACAACTCCATCGGCGTCTTCGTCGACATGGCGCCGAAGAAGAAGCCTTGGCAGCACACAGCCGTCCGCGTCGAACCCACCACCACCGGAACCCTCGGTGGTGGAGGAAGCAAGCGGAGGGACCGGCGTCGTTGAAGAGCCACGATGCCGCGGGTCCAAGGACAACGCAGCCTTGGGCGTCGGCGTCGAATCTGCACGCGCGTCCATCGCGGGCGCGCGGGACAGGCGGCGTCATGATACCGCGGCACCATCGATCTTTAGATCAAGGCCAAGCTGGAGGTCCGAGGCCCTCGAGACCCGCATGTGCTGACATGCGAAGCACGAGTGGAATGCGATCATTTGGGCGGGATGCTGCTCCTCTAATTTGGTTAGAGTCAAGAGCATATCCGTTCTTCGCTCCGTCGCCCTTGCCGCCAACCACACCAGCGGAAGCCTTGGCAAAGCTCAACTGCTCCTAGATTACCCTCAACGGCCGATAAGGTCGGCGAATGAAGGAGCCACAATTCAAAGTCTCATTGGCCCGCCAGCAGCGGCGCGTCCCACGGCAACCAAGTGCTTCGCGCGCGGCGAGGCGACAAAGCGCGAGCCGATGGCGGCAGACTTGCGAGGTGCACCCACCGTACACTCCCCTTCCGAAGGCCAAGATCGCCGACTCGCGGATCCACCTCGGCAGGCGACTCCACGGTGTCGTCGGATCCTGAGCTCGGCGACCAACGCCAAGTTCTTGAGGCGGCAAGAAGAGGCTCGAACCGAATCGGCGCCCGAAGAAAGCGCGCCGTCAATCGACCAGCGCGCCGGGCCTACCGTCGATATGCATGCGCCCGAAGAACGAGCGACTTGCCATCTGTGATGAGTTGCCCTGCGTTCACTCGTGAGCTGCGGCAAGTCGGTGGCCGACAAGAAGAACTTCAAACCAGATGTGCGGAGAAATGCGGGCGGGACACATCCATCGGAGTTCCTCGGCATCTACACCATCGCGGTGCGAGGCTGCGGGGGCGAGGCGACAAGATCCTCGCCAACTACTTCCCCTTGGTGCTCAAGCCAAGCGTCGGATCTTGGCTCATGCACTTGCGGATGGCTCTATTTCTTCTTAGGCAGATTTGTGCCATCGGTTTGTTAGGCGCCTTCACGGTGACCACAAACCTCACGGCCAGAGAGTGATCTCCACCTGCTTGCCCGAAGGAGGAGTCTCTGCAAATTCATCCGAGAGATTGATCGAGTGCACTATAACATCCCGGGCGTCCACCTGCTGCGGTGATTAGTGCATTCCATCGAGAATGTGCGAAATCGCGGGATGAGGAGGAGATGGCGATGTGCAAAGTGAAGGGCGTCGGCGAGCTCTCATACGGCCGACAAGTGTGCCTGTGAAGAAGGAAGAAGGCTCGGGGAGAGAGTGTGGGGCGAGTCGGCAGTGAGGGACCGCCCGACAAGGAATAGCCGTGGCGGAACAACATGAGGAAGAAAAACCAAGAAGTACTAGTTGTCGAGCAGTCCGGCAAGGATGGTGCATCCAACCAAGCCAAGGCGGTGGCTCCGGCAAGGAGGTTGCCGTTGACACCGACCGCCAAGCTGTGGCGGCCGAAACAAACTGGCAGCTCAACAAGCGATCTTGTAAAGTTCACGCACTAAGGGCCATGATCTCAGAGCTGCAAGAAAGTCGAGCAGCTTGTTGAGCTCTGAAAGCTGAATCTGACGGCGGGACAAGGAGAAAGCCCAAGAAGGTGCAGGTGCAGCAAGTAAGAAGAGACCGGTCGGGGAGGCGCCTTGACAAGGCCAAGCAATGACAAGAGCAGACCTCCCGTGGCGCGACAAAGAAGAAGATGAAGATGAAGATGGCGAGGACTATGAAGATGATGAAGCTGATGAGCATGAGTTTCAAAAGGCGACGAGAGGTCGCTGCGTCGGCGGTGGTGCGTCTTTGCATACCTCGCACCGCCAACTCAAGCAATGGATGCGTGAGGTCAATGCAGTGAGAACCATCCATAGAGTCACGCAAGCCTCTGAAGTGGTCCAGCCGCCCATAATCTTTGACATTGAGGATCACCACGATCGCATCACTGCGGTCGGGTGCTTGCGATGTTGGTTTCACCAACCATCCGCAACCTCAAGGTCACAAAGATCTTGGTAGAGCGGCGAGGCCGGCCTGAATTTGATCTCCTCTGCGGTGCTCCAAAAGCTTCAAATCCTGACGACAAGCTCGAAAAGCTGGTACTTTCAAGGAATCAACCCGGAAGGAGCAAGCCCAAGGGAAGATCACGTTGCGGTAACCTTGGCGGTGAGCTCAACTTCAGAAGCGAGAGGTCATGTTCGGCGTCGCCGACTTCCCATTGCCCTACAATGGCATACTTGGTCGTCCGGCGCTTCGCCAAGTTCATGTCCGCCTCTCGCATGCATACAACCTACTCAAGATGCCGGCCCGATAAGTGTCATTTCTGTCCCGGCGACAAGAAGGATGCACTTATCTGCGCCGACAAGATTCTGGGATGCAGCAGCAGCGACGATAGCAAACCACTTACCGCTGGAGCTCCGAAGCGAAGAAGAAAACCACCAGGTCCGGCAAGAGCTCTGTTGCCCACTCCGGCAGCGCACCTCTTGAGTGCTGCGCTACCGTCGAGGCCTTTCATCGAGCTCCACCGGCAAGTGCAACAAGACAATGGCAGCTCCGCCAAAGACCAAGAAGGTGCCCGCCAAGGAAGGCGGCAGGTGGTACCTACACCATCGATGCCACGCTTGATCCTAAATAGGAAGGCGAGCTCGTTGCTTTCTGCGGGCGAATGTCGATGTGTTTGCATGGCAACCATCGATATCCCGGTGTTCCCGGAAAGTAATTGAGCACCACCTAGCTGTCTGTCCTCACCTTGGCCCGTCAAGCAAAAGTTAGGAAGCAGGCGTTGGGCGCCAAGAATTCATAGCAGAAGAAATCAAGAAATTGGAAGCGGCGGGGCTTGTCGGAGGAGTCCTCCACCCCACGTGGTTGGCCAATCCGGTAGTGATGCATAAGGCTAATGGGAAATGGAGACTTTGTATTGACTTCATGGATGTTAATAAAGGCTTGTCCCAGGACCCATTTCCCTTGCAGCGTATCGACCAGTTGTTGACTCCACGGTGGGTGCGATCTGCTTCGTTTCTTGATGCATATTCGAGATATCATCGGATCTTCATGGCGAAGAGGATGAAGAAAACGCATTCATCACACCATGTAGCGCGTCTTTGCTTTATCACGGATGCCTTTCGGTTTGAAGAATGCTGGTTCAACCTTTGCAAGGGTAGTCCATGATGCTTTTGGACCACGGATACGAAATGTAGAAGCCTACATGGATGACATAGTGGTCAAAGAGCAAGAACGAGCGACTACGATTCGAGATTTGGATGAGGCGTTTGCAAACCTGCGCAAGATCAACCTCAAGCTCAACCCGAGAAGTGCGTGTTTGGAGTCCCTTCGGCAAGCTTCTCGGGTTCTTTATATCTCGGCGGGGAATTGAAGCCAATCCCGACAAGATCAAGGCCATTGAGCGGATCGAAGCACCAAGCGCGTCAAGGGCGTCGGGAGGCTTGCCGGTTGCGTGGCTGCTCTCGGCGGTTTATCTCTAAATCTGCTGGCGCGCATACCGCGTTTTCAAGATTTTGAAAAGGCGGGTCAATGAAATGGACTCTGAAGCGGAGGCTGCGCTGCAGAGACTTGAAGGATACCTGTCCTCCACTCCAATACTTGTCGCACCTAAACCGCAAGAGAAGTTGCTGCTGTATATAGCGGTGACCAATCAAGTGGTTAGTGCTGCGTTAGTAGCGGAGAGGAGGCGGATGATGAGCCAACAGCGAAGCGCAGGTGCGTCCAGCGACGAGCAAGGGGCTTCGCCGTCAAGCTCTGGTCCCGACAAAAGGCGGATCAGCGAGAGTTCGACAAGATCTGGAAGAAGATGGTGCAGCGCCCGGTGTACTTTGTCGGTTCCCTTACAGCAGGGGGCTAGATCAAGGTACTCTGGCGTCTGGCTTCTTTCGGCCTCCTCATGGCCTCGAAAGCTCGCCATTACTTCCAAGCACATGAGATAACGATTGTCACTCGCTTCCCGCGAAGAGGATTTTGCAAAATCCGGCAGCAGGCGAGATTGTTGAGTGGGCCTTTGGAATTGTCAAGCTTTGGTCTTAAGTTGAAAGCACTTCAACTATCTGAGCAGGGCATTGGCAGAATTCATAGAAGAGTGGGCGTAGCAGGATGAAGAGATTCAGAGAGAGCATCCCGTCAAGGAGGCAAATAAAGAGTGGCTGATGTACTTTGGCGGTGCCTTCTCGCTGCAAAGGCGCCCGGTGCTTGCGTCTTATATCGCACCCACCGGAGAGCACCTCAAGTACATAGTCCGGATGCACTTTCCCAAGGAACAAGCAACAAACAATACTGCCGAGTATGAAGGATTGCTTGCGGTCTCGAGATTCTTTGTGGACCTTGGGATCAAGAAGCTCATTATGGGGAGATTCACAACTTGTCGTCCGCCAAGTAAATAAGGATTACGAGTCCGTTGATGGAAGCCTCGTCGATGAAGTGAGGAAGCTGGAAGAGCACTTTGAAGGCTGCAAATGGAACACATTCAAAACCTGAGAATGATATAGTGATGGCCTCTCCAAATGTGCCGCTCTTAAGTTGCACAATGGAACAAGGGTTTTTGTGCTCAAGCTAACTCAGCCAACCGTGGCACCATCAACGGGCGAGCAAGAAGAAAATTGGTTTCGGCGACTACTTCCGCAGAGCTTTCGAAGCCGCCGCCAAGAAGGTCCCTAAAACCAACGCAAATATCAGCGAGGCGATCTGCTCCGACAAACCATCTGAGTTTGTATCGTTGAAGCAAATGCTCCCGACAAGCTTAGCTCCGGCGGACCAGCGGTACTGCCGTAGAAGGCGATGATCCCGATGACAGATGAGCCTTTAGTCCTTGTTGTCGAGCCGCGAGGCTCCAACATGAGCACAACGAATCGTCCATTTCCTTGAGCAGAGAACTTCCGAAGAGCAAGAAGAAGCGGAAAAAGTAGCCGGCGGTCAAGCATGTACCGGTTTGTTGACAACATCACATCGGAAGAAGACTCAGCGGAGTGAAATTGAAGTGTATTCGCGGGAAGATGGACATAAGCTGTTGGCGAGAGATACGGAGGCATATGTGGTCACCACATTGGCGCCAAGAGCACTTGCCGCAAAGCTTTCCGGCAAGGTTTCTTCGGCGAAGCCCTCGGGATGCAAGCGCACAAGTAACCAAGTGTGAAGCGTGCGGTTCCATTCAAGCGGATACACTAGCCAGCTCAAGCTCTCGGGCGATCCCTTTATCCTGGCCCTTCTCGTGCGGGGCTCGACATCCTCGGCCCCTTCCCGAAGCTGTCGGGGCTTTGAGTACTTATGCGTCGCAATCGACAAGTTCACAAAGTGGCGAAGTGGAACCAGTGAGGAAGGTGACCGCCGATCGGCCGTCAAGTTCTTGGTCAATTGTTTGCCGTTTTGGGATCCCTAACGGATCATCACCAACAACGGCACACAATTCCTGAAGTCGCACCTTCATGCAATATGCCCAAGATCTTGGCGCCAAGATCTGCTTTGCTTCGTTGCTCATCAGAAAGCAGCGGTCAAGCGAAGAAGCAACGCTGAAGTCTGCGAGGACTCAAGACCGGAACTTTCGACAGGCTGCACAAGTCGGAAGGAACTGGATCGAGGCTGCGGTGGTTCTTTGGTCGATCGGGGCGGCGCCAAATCGAGCCAGCGGCGGACACCCTTTGCTCTAGTCTATGGAGCAGAGGTAGTTCTCCCCACGGAACTTCGTTATCTGGGTCACCTCGAGTGCTCGCTTATGATGAGCTTGAGCAAGAGCAGCTGCGACAAGAAGGCGCGCTGCTCCTCGAGGAAGATCGTCTTGAGCTCTTTGTCGAGCCGCTCGTTACCGACAAGCTTTGCTCCGCTACCATAGCCGCAAAGTTAATGCGGAAGCTTGAGGAAGCGACCTTGTTCTTGGCGCATTCAATCCGCCAAGAATTCCAACAAGTTGGCCTTGAAGTGGGAAGGCCCTTATCGGGTAAAAGCGAGTCACTAGGCCCGTATTTGTCCGCTTTGAGACCGAAGGCGGCTTTCCGGTGAGCAATTCACGGAACATAGAGCATCTTCGTAAGTTTTACCCATGAGGCGCGATTGCTTGGAACCCGTTCGACAACCAACCTTTTGTACAAGTCTTGCCGCTGTTGCATGTAATCCTTTGTACAAAGCCGGGCGCAGACCCCGTGCATCAGTAAAGCCTATGGTTGCGCACATTTTTGTTAATACATGCTTTCATAATCATATTTGCATGTGTTTACTAACAACCTTGTGCAGCACCCACACCCGGTAAGTGATAATGAGCCATTAGGCTTCACAACTTTCTTTTTCTCTTCTTTCTTCTCAAACAAGAAGAAGGTTCATCCACCCACAAGTTAACCGGGGGGAGGAGGAGATAATGATGTGGGCCGACAAGCGTCGCTCGAGAAACCATCGCCTTGCCGGAAAATGGACGACAGAAAAGCTAAGTTGCTAAGTTTAAGCGACCAGTTTTAAGTTTTAAAAGTTATCTTCCTCGAACGATAAGTACTTTGTATGGAAAACACTGTGCGGAGGAACCAAATCGTCTTGGTGGCACCCTTATTTTGTTTGAGTCCGCTCAACAACTTAAGTGAGCTGCGACTAGTCGCGACAAGGTTGCTTGTCGGTGGCGACCCCTTGAGAGAAGTGCTGAAGTTCCTTTTCGGTGCTTTCATGACAAGGGTGCTGCAAACAAGTTCCCCTAAAAGCGTAGGGTAAAGACATACAAGGGAATAAATCGAGTAAAGGAAATAACGTTGCATTCGGCTGCCTAAGATAGTATGTATTGCAAAAATAACCTATCGCGGCACCAGCTAAATTGTTCTCGGAACCAAAATAACAGCGAAGAGAAGAAAGATGCACCGACGTCCAAGCCCGGCAAGCTAGAGTTGCCGGGGGCTGCGGCAAGCCGAGTTGCGGGGCGCGGCAAGCAAGGGTTCACCGAAGTCTGCGGCAAGCGAGTTGCGGAGGCTGCGGTATCGAGATAAGCCTTTTCGTCCTTCTTCAAACTTCCCTCTTTCATTAAAACATTCTACTCGGATACGGTCCGTGGAGAGTGAAAAACATGAAAGAGAGGATTACAAGTTCTTAAATGCAGATAAGGCCGAAGGCTTACAAATTAAAAGATAAGATGCCCGTAATCCTTTTTCTGTCCCTATCTCCGGAGGTAGGTTGAGGAGGCGGGAAGGGCAAAAGAAGCGCCTCTTGAGCTACAGTGCGAAGGCACCAAGAGAACATGTCGGGGACTCTCCGAAGGCTTGCGGGGATGGCGTCGGCGCGGCAGAGCTTCGAAGGCAGGCGGCGGGGCGTCGGCCTGCTTGTCGATGGCACTCGCCCTCGTACTCGACTTGGCCTTGCCGCCATCCCTCTTCCCCTTCCGCAGCCTCCCATGCCAGCCACCCAAGGAGGCGACCCGGGGAGTTCAAGGCGCCGGCGACACGGATGATGGGGTCGCCGGTGGCAGCAAGGCGGCGCCCGACAACTAGTCGGGCCCGCTACCCTCGTCGGCCTGTCGCTCTCCTCCTCATCACTCTCGCTTGAGGAGGAATCGTCATTGTCGGAGGAGCTATCCACGCAGCACCTCGCCCGAGTGCCAAGATCCCGAAGACCTTGACGGAGAGGAGATCACCCTCCATTAACTTAAAATGGAGGTAAACCCCGCCAGCAGTTGTGGATGCGGGCGAGCGTCTTCCACCCACGATCAAGGTACATCACATTAGGGGCTGGGAATCTGGCGCGGACTCGCGTCTGCTGATCCTGACCCCTCATGTGCAACCTAACGTCTCGGCGGATCCGACTCCATCGCTATCCTGAGCGGGCTGGGAGCGGAGGCAGCGACAAGCGCCCGGCGCAGCTTGACGAAGAACTTCGCAAGGAGTCGTCCCGTATGAACCGCCCTGGGAAAGGAGTCGCCCGCCGGGGGCGGAGGCAGCGCGCCGCCCGCCCGCCTCTTCCCGAGCACCTCGGGCTCGTCCACGGCCTCGCCCGGGGAGAACCGCCGATGGAGGCGGAGGCGGCGCCCGCCTCGTCCGCCCCTCCCTCGGGCTCCTCGGCCTCGTCCACGACCTCGCCCCTCCCTCTTCCCCTCGCGGCTGGCTCAGCCACCACAGGCGTGGGATTGGGAGGTGCGATGCCCAGTGCGACCCTCGCTGCCACCGAAGAACCAAGGTTCCCTTTCTCCATGGGGAATGGGAGAAAGGGGCAAGAAAAGCTGAAGGGAGGAAGGATGGGAGAATCGAACCTGCGTTCCCCTTCCGTCCCTCTTAAAAAAGAGCAGCGTGGGGGCTCGGCCGCCCGCTCGGCAATTGAGGCGCGGGAAGAGCGGGGAATCAGCAGACCTGCTGCCTCTGCTCATAGCAGCCAAGTTTCCCACTTCCACCGCCCGTGACCCGGTGCATGGGAACCACGTGGCGGAGATGCAGAGGCGAGGCTGACGGATGGCGACCTCACAGCGCCCACTTCACCCACGACGCCCACGATTAGCGTGCCGTTCTGAGAAACGCGGTGGGCGCGTGCGTTCGTGGGACACGTGGTGGGTCCGGCGAAATGTGGCGTAATCAAGACCACGCGCCCGTGCCTTTGTTTTGGGCCTGGCCCATGAGCTTGGCGCCGTGTGTGGCCGAGCAGGGGCTCTGTCGGTGTACTAAGATAGGGGTACCCTAGTACCCCGAACTTCGTGCAGACGATGGCGGCGCTGCGGCCGGGCGGCCTGCTGGCCGCCAAGACCCTCGGCAACTCCTTGGAGCCATTCAAGAACAAAGCAGTCAAGACCCGGCAAGAGGAGCTTGCGGGAAGGCCACTCAAGCGCCAAAGAAACAAGGCCCGGCAAGAGGAGCTTGCGGGAAGGCTGTGGCGCCAAACCCCAAAGCGACAAGGTTCCCTTGCGGCAAGGCGCTTGCAGGGCGGCGACCTCTCTTCGTCTCGCTCCAGCTCACCCGCCAACGTGTCACCAGGGCTCTCCCAGGGCAGCGTGTCGGGGCTGTGCAACCAATGAGGAGTAGCGACAAGCAGCGACAGGCCACTATCGTGGCGGACGGAGGCGCCTTAACGGTCCCTGTTACCTTTGTTGGGCGGCCGTGGCGGGCATTGATGACTCTTGTCCCTTGCCGTCGAGTTAGGTGTGGATTCTTGTACCTTTGTACATAGCGGTGTACCAACCTAGGTTATTACCATTGTAACCTTGTCTACTTGCCATATGTGGTAACCCCTTGAGCCTATAAAAGGAGGGCCGAGGCAGCGTGGGGGGTTCGATTCGGCTGGATTTCTAGTCTAGCTCGACAGTTCATCACACTCAAGCTAGGTTTTGTAGCGGGCATCGCTCCCTAGCAAGAACACCAGATAATCCACAAAGCAGCGGTGGAGTATTATCTCTCGGGAGAGCTCGAAGCTGGGTAAAACCCTCTCGTGCGCATCGCCTCGACCCGCTCTTTCTTGCGCCTCCGCCCCCTCCGAACCACCAAAGGGACCACTGGTCCGTAGGTGCTCGTGAAACACGATCAGCTCATCATCCCCGACACCTCGATGGAATTACTCACGCCTGACGGTGAGCATCATGAAATTGGTGATGGAGGATGGTTGATGATGGCGTTGGCGACGAATTCCCTCTCCGGGCCCGAGCGGACTCGGATCAGCCCTCCCGAGAGTGATTAGGGCTTGGCGGCTCCATATCGTAAAACAGCGATGAATCCTTCTCTCTGATTTTTCTCCCGGACGGGGAAGATATAGAGTTGGAGTTGAGGTCGGTGGAGCTCTAGGGGGCCCATGAGGCAGGGGCGCGCCCAGGGGGGCAGGCGCGCTCCCCACCCTCGTGGACAGGGTGTGGGCCCCCTGGCCTTGATTCTTTCGCCAGTATTTTTTATTATTTTTGAAAATAATCTCTGTAAAGTTTCAGGTCATTACGAGAACTTTTGTTTACGCACAAAACTAACACCATGGCAATTCTGCTGAAAACAGCATCATTCCGGTTAGTTCCATTCAAATCATGCAAGTTAGAGTCCAAAACAAGGGCAAAAGTGTTTGGAAAAGTAGATCTGACGGAGCGTATCAACTCCCCAAGCTTAAACCTTTGCTTGTCCTCAAGCAATTCAGTTGAAAAAGCTGAAAGTGATAAAGAAAAACTTTTACAAACTCTGTTTGCTCTTGTTGTTGTAAATATGTAAAGCCAGACATTCAAGTTTTCAGCAAAGATTATGACTAACCATATTCACAATAACACATAGGTCTTATGTTTACTCATGTCAATGGCATAATCAACTAGCGAGCAATAATAATAAATCAGGGACGACAACACTTTCTCAAAACAATCATGATATGATATAACAAGATGGTATCTCGCTAGCCCTTTACGAGACCATAAAACATAAATGAAGAGCACCTTTTGAAGATCAAGGACTGACTAAACATTGTAATTGATGGTAAAGGAGATCCAGTCATAGTTATACTCAACATAAATTAATAGTAATGGATGCAAATGACAGCGGGCTCTCCATTTGGTGCTTTTAATAAGAGGGTGATGAATCGACATAAAAGTAAATAGATAGGCCCTTGAGAGGGAAGCGAGGATTTGTAGAGGTGCGAGCTCGGTTCTTGAAATAGAGATAAATAATATTTTAAGTGGCATACTTTCATTGTCAACATAACAACCGAGAGATCTCTATATCTTCCATGCTACACACATTATAGGCGGTTCCCAAACAGAATGGTAAAGTTTATACTCCCCTCCACCAACAAGCATCAATCCATGGCTTGCTCGAAACAACAGTGCCTCCAACTAACAAGAGTCCGGGGAGTTTTGTTTGCAATTATTTTGATTTGATTTGCATTAAGCATGGGATGGGCATCCCAATGACCAGCCATTTTATCGTGAGTGAGGCGCGAGTCCACTCCTCTTGAGAATAACCCGCCTAGCATGGAAGATCTGACAGTCCTAGTTGATACATGAGCTATTCGAGCATACAAAACAGAATTTTATTTGAAGGTTTAGAGTTTGGCACATACAAATTTACTTGGAGCAGCGGTAGATACCGCATATAGGAAGGTATAGTGGACTCATATGGAATAACTTTGGGGTTTGAGGGATTGGATGCACAAGCGATATTCCGCTTAGTACAAGTGAAGGCTAGAAAAAACTGGGAAGCAAACTAGAGAGCGACAACAATCATGAACATGCATTAAAATTAATAAACATTGAGTGCAAGCATGAGTAGCATATAATCCACAATGAACATATATATCGTGAAGGCTATGTTGATTTGTTTCAACTACATGCGTGAACATGTGCCAAGTCAAGTCACTTCAATCATTCAAAGGAGGATACCACCCTATCATACCACATCACAACCATTTTAATAGCATGTTGGCACATAAGGTAAACCATTATAAACTCCTAGCTAATTAAGCATGGCATAAGAAACTATAATCTCTAATTGTCATTGCAAACATGTTTATTCATAATAGGCTGAATCAGAACGATGAACTAATCATATTTACAAAAACAAGAGAGGTCGAGTTCATACCAGCTTCTCTCATCTCAATCAGTCCATCATATATCGTCATTATTGCCTTTCACTTGCGACCGAGCGGTGTGGATAATAATAATAGTGCACATGCATTGGACTAAGCTGGAATCTGCATGAATTCAATACAAAGAAGAAGACAAGGTAATATGGGCTCTTGGTTAAATCAACAATAATGCATATAAGAGCCACTTCAACATTTTCATTATGGTCTTCTCCTCTCGTCCCCCAAAGAAAAGAAAAGAAATATAACTATTTACACGGGGAAAGCTCCCAACAAGCAAAAGAAGAACGAGAAATCTTTTTGGGTTTGCTTTTAGTTATTACTACTACAGGCAAGGAAAGTAAACTAGCTAAAAACTACAACTACTATTTTTTTGTTTTTCTTAAGGTTTATCAAACACACAAGAAGAAAGGGAAATAAACTAGCATGGATAATACAATGAAGAAGTATGAGCACCGACAACTAGCATGAGTGTGTGAATATGAATGTAATGTCGGTGAAAATCGTACTCCCCAAGCTTAGGCTTTTGGCCTAAGTTGGTCTATTGCCACGGCTGGCCAGGCGGATATCCAAAGTTGTAGTTGGGTTCGTACTGAGATGCAGCGGCTATTGCATTGTGGGCTGCAACTTGGAGGCGAGCGGTCTCAGTCCTCCTCTCGTACTCGTTCGCCTCCTCCCTGGTTATAACATGTCTCCCTTTTGCTGAAAGTCAAAGAAAGTAGGAGCGAGGGAGAGCGGCGTGATAGGTGTGTCGTCTCAAAAGATTAATCGGTACTAGAGGAACTGATTGTTCCTCTCAACAAGCGATGATGAACCATAGCCTCATAATCTAAGTCAGCAGGAGGCAACTCAATATCATACTCACGTATGGGTATATCAAGAAAATTAGCTAAATGGGTTGCATAAATTCCACCAAAGAAATCTCCATTAATTCTATTATTATGCAACCTACGTTGCAACAATGGCTCCCAAATTATAATGTTTATCTCCTAATATAGCACTCCACGAGAACACCGAGGTCGGTACACATATGACATGCTTCATCCTTACCATTTATGCACCTACCTATGAAGAGAGCAAAATAATGTATAGCAGGAAAATGAATGCTCCCTATGGTAGCTTGTGTTATATCTCTAGACTCCCCACGTTATACTAGAAAGAAAATCTCTAAACTCAGATTTGCGAGGCTCACTAGTGCTACCCCATTGTGGAAGTTTGCAAGAAGTATTAAAATCCTCTAAGTCCATAGTATAAGAATTTTCATAAAGATCAAGCAGGACAGTTTGAGAATTGCGTGATGATGAAAATTCAAACCTTCTCTAAAGGAATCGGTGATATAGTGGTACTGGCGGCACTTATCTGCCTCGAAGCTCCCAAGATCAGCGTTACGCAAATATGCGTCAAATTCCTCTTTGATTCCTGCTCGAACCATAAAGTCCTCTGACGGCCATTCACAAGCCCGCACTTGAGCTTCCCTCGGTGGTTCATCGTCGCATCGCGTATGCGAGCACTGGTCCTTGCTTCCTTGAAGGGCCACCTTGGTACATTTTCCTAAACATAATTCTTCCTCTGAAAAATTTCTGAAAATTTTAGGAACTTCTAATAAAAGTGAATCGAACTCAACAAAATTAATAGTAACTACTCCTACAAGTGCCTAGAGGCCATATCATGCATGAGAACTACTTTTGACCACATAAATTTGACATGCAAGCTCAAGAACAGGGTCACCTAAGCAGCAAAAGTTTGCAATGAATAAAGCACCAGAACAAAAACTAATTGGACCATTGGAGGAGTCACATACCGAAGATCAATCCCCCAGAGCAGTTTTGTGAGTGGAGCTTTGAGCAAGGAGATCGAAAATCGCAGCAAAATGAGCTAGAACTCGTGCTTGAGCTGGTTGGTGATTTTTTGGGAGGAAGAAGGAGTGTGTGGTGGCTGGAATAAGTGGAGGGGAGCCACCATGGGCCCACGAGGCAGGGGGCACGCCAATGGGGTGGCGCGCCACAGACCCTCGTGGCAGTGCTTGCTCCCAGTGTGTTCTCGGTGCGAGATATTCTCAAATATTCGAGAAAAATCATATTTCATTTTGGGGCATTTGGAGAACTTTTATTTTCGGGTATTTTTATTGCACGAATAATTCAGAAAAGCAGAGAAAAATACTAATTTTGCTTTATTTAATCTAAATAACAGAAAGTAAAAGGAGGGTACAGAAGGTTGTGCTTTCTAACTTCATCCCTCTCATGCTCATCAAAAGGAATCCACTAACAAGGTTGATCGGGTCTTGTTAACAAACTCATTTCGAATAACATGAAACCGGAGAAATTTCGAATAACACTATGTTACCTCAACGGGGATATGCACATCCCCAACAATAAGAATATCATATTTCTTCTTGACACTAGGAAGAGGAAATTCGAAACCTCCAATAATAATCGATGGAATTTTTTCAATAGAATTGATACTGTAGATTTGAGGTTGTTTCCTTGGAATGTGTACCATATGCTCTTTACCATTAACATGAAAAGTGGCATTGCCTTTATTCCAATCAATAACAACTCCTGCAGTATTCAAAAAGGGTATTCCAAGAATAATAGACATGCTATCGTCCTCGGGGATATCAAGAATAACAAAGTCTGTTAAAATAGTAACATTTGCAACCACAACAGGCACATCCTCACAAATACCGACAAGTATAGTAGTTGATTTATCGGCCATTTGCAAAGATATTTCAGTAGGCGTCAACTTATTCAAATCAAGTCTACGATATAAAGAGAGAGGCATAACACTAACACCGGCTCCAAGATCACATAAAGCAGTTCTAACATAGTTTCTTTTAATGGAGCATGGTATAGTTGGTACTCCTGGATCTCCTAGTTTCTTAGGTATTCCACCCTCAAAAGTATAATTAGCAAGCATGGTGGAAATTTCAGCTTCAGTATCTTTCTTTTATTTGTAACAATATCCTTCATATACTTAGCATAAGGATTCATTTTAATCATATCGATAAAGCGCATACATAAAAGATAGGTCTAATCATTTCAGCAAAGCACTCAAAATCTTCATCAACCTTTTCTTGGATGGTTTGGGAGGAAAAGGCATGGGTTTACGACCCATGGTTCTCTTTCTTTACCGTGCTTCCTAGAAACAAAGTCGCTCTTATCATAACGTTGATTCTTTGATTGTGGATTATCAAGATCAATAGCAGGTTCAATTTCTACATCATTGTTATTACTAGGTTGAGCATCAACATGAACATCATCATTAACATTATCACTAGGTTCATGTTCATTTCAGTTGTGTTTGACATCAAAAATAGAAATATCATTAGGATTCTCGGTGTGTCTACAACAGGTTCACGAGAAGCATGCAAAGTCCTATCATTTTCTTTTCTTCTTTTTATATGGACTAGGTGCATCAACATTATTTCTTTGAGAATCCTGCTCAATTCACTTAGGGTGACCTTTAGGATACAATGGTTCCTGAGTCACTTTACCCCCTCTAGTTGCAACTCTAACAGCAAAGTCATTATTCTTACTATTCAATTCATTGAGCAAATCATTCTGAGCTTTAAGTACATGTTCTACTTGAGTGGTAACCATAGAAGCATGTTTACTAATGAGTTTAAGTTCACCCTTAACTATACACATATAATCACCCAAGTGTTCAATCATATAAGCATTGTGTTTCAATTGCCTACCAACATAAGCATTGAAGTTTTCTTGTTTGACAATAAAATTATCAAACTGATCTAAGCATTGGCTAGCAGACTTATAACGAGGAATATCACCTTCATCAAATCTATAAAGAGAATTTACCTTTACTACGTGTGGGTTATCAAGACCGCATGTTTCTTCAATAGGTGATGAATTAGAACCATGTATTTCTTCAACAGGAGGTAAACTCTTAACATCTTCACTTTTATACCTTCTTCCTTCATAGATCTCTTTGCCTCTTGCATATCTTTAGGGTGAGGAATAGAATACCCGTTTTCTTGAGTTGGCTTAGGAGTTGGTTCAGGAAGTGTCCAATTATTTTCATTGGTCAACATATTTCAATAGAATTTCAGCTTCATCAATAGTTCTTTCCTGAAAACACAACCAGCACAACTATCCGGTGGTCTCTGGAAGCATCGGTTGGTCCATTATAAAAGATATCAAGTATTTCATTTTTCTTGAGAGGATGATCGAGCAAAGCATTAAGTAATTGGAGAAGCCTCCCCAAGCTTGTGGAGACTCTCTTCTTCAATTTGCACAAAATTATATATTTCCTTAAAGCAGCTTGTTTCTTATGAGCAAGGAAATATTTAGCGAGAAGTAATAAATCATATCACGGGGACTATGCACACAACCAGGATCAAGAGAATTAAACCATATCTTAGCATCACCCTTTAATGAGAGCGGAAATAATTTAAGGATATAATAGTAGCGAGTTTTCTCATCATTAGTGAACATGGTGGCTATATCATTTAATTTAGTAAGATGTGCCACAACAGTTTCAGATTCATAGCCATAGAAAGGATCAGATTCAACCAAAG
Organism: Aegilops longissima; assembly: GCA_021605205.1. Lineage (NCBI taxonomy): Eukaryota > Viridiplantae > Streptophyta > Magnoliopsida > Poales > Poaceae > Aegilops > Aegilops longissima. Next base: position 80,357 of record JAHIAM010005069.1, on the reverse strand, counting down.
TAATTATCTCGATTATAGAGAAATCATGATCCTTATCAATGATAAAGATAGGTGAAGTAGCATAAGCGGGATCATATTTCATTCTAGCATTCAGATATTTTTCTTTCGACAACTAATAACTTCTTAAGATCACTCCTATCATTGCAAGCAAGAAAGTCTCTAGCAGTTTCTTCATCCATAACATAATCCTCGAGCTGTGAGTAATTCATATTTAGGGGAGAATCTTCATCATCACTTTCATCAATATTATCGGTTTCAATAATTTCATTCTCTCTAGCCCTAGCAAGTTGTTCATCAAGAAATTCACAAAGTGGCACAGTAGTATCAAGCATAGAAGTAGTTTCATCATAAGTATCATGCATAGCGAAGTGGCATCATCAATAACATCGACATATCGAAATTAATAGCGAAGCGGGTTTAGGTGTCGCAAGTTTACTCAAAATGAAGGTGAATCAAGTGCGAGCTAGATGGCGATTACTTACCTCCCTCGTAGTTGAGGGATAAATTTTGGGTTTTTCGTCTTTCAAGTTCCTCATAGTGACCAGCAGATATAAATCCCAAGTGACTCAAAGAATAGAGCTATGCTCCCGACAGCGGCGCGAAAATAGTCTTGATAACCCACAAGTATAGCGGATCATAGCAGTTTTCGGTAGAGTATTCAACATAAATTTATTGATTCGACACAAGGGGAGCCAAAGAATATTCTCAAGTATTAGCAGTTGAGTTGTCAATTCAACCACACCTGGATAACTTAGTATCTGCAGCAAAGTATTTAGTAGCAAAGTAATATGGAAGTAACGATAGCGGTGGCAAAAGTAACAGTGATAGTTTTGTAGTGATTGTAATAATAGCAACGGAAAAGTAAATAAGAGAAGAACAATATGTGAAAAGCTCATAGGCATTGGATCGGTGATGGAGAATTATGCCGGATGCGATTATTCATGCAACAGTTATAACATAGGGTGACGCAAAACTAGCTCCAATTCATCTGTAATGTAGGCATGTATTCCGAATATAGTCATACGTGCTTATGGAAAAGAACTTGCATTACATCTTTTGCCCTACCCTCCCGTGGCAGCAGGGTCCTAATGGAAACAAAGGGATATTAAGGCCTCCTTTTAATAGAGTACCAGACCAAAGCATTAACACATAGTGAATACATGAACTCCTAAAACTACGGCCATCACCGGGAGTGGTCCCGATTATTGTCACTTCGGGGTTGCCGGATCATAACACATAGTAGGTGACTAATGACTTGCAAGATAGGATCAAGAACTCACATATATTCATGAAGACATAATAGGTTCAGATCTGAAATCATGGCACTCGGGCCCTAGTGACAAGCATTAAGCATAGCAAAGTCATAGCAACATCAATCTCAGAACATAGTGGATACTAGGGATCAAACCCTAACAAAACTAACTCGATTACATGATAAATCTCATCCAATCCATCACCGTCCAGCAAGCCTACGATGGAATTACTCATGCACGACGGTGAGCATCATGAAATTGGTGATGCAGGATGGTTGATAATGACGATGGCGACGGATTCCCCTCTCAGGAGCCCCAAATGGACTCCAGATCAGCCCTCCCGAGAGAGATTAGGGCTTGGCAGCGGCTTCGTATCGTAAAACGTGATGAATCATGATCGTCTCCAACGTATCTATAATTTTTATTGTTCCATGCTATATTATATTCTGTTTTGGACATTATTGGGCTTTATTATACACTTTTATATTATTTTGGGACTAACCTATTAACAGGAGGCCCAGCCTAGAATTGCTGTTTTTGCCTATTTGAGTTTAAGTGAAAAAGAATATCAAACGTGGTCCAAACGGAATGAAACCTTCGGGAATGTGATTTTCGGAACGAATGTGATCCAGAGGACTTGGACCCTACGTCAAGAAATCTAGCAGGAAGGCACGAGGTAGGGGGGCGCGCCTACCCCCCTGGGTATGCCCTCCACCCTCGTGGGGCCCATGTTGCTCCACCGATGTACTTCTTCCTCCTATATATACCTACATACCCCCAAACTACCAGATACAGAGCCGAAAACCTAATTCCACCGCTGCAACCTTCTGTACCCGTGAGATCCCATCTTGGGGCCTTTTCCGGAGCTCCGCCGGAGCGGGCATCGATCATGGAGGTCTTCTACATCAACACCATAGCCTCTCCGATGATGTGTGAGTAGTTTACCTCAGATCTTCGGGTCCATAGTTATTAGCTAGATGGTTTCTTCTCTCTTGTTGGATCTCAATACAATGTTCTCCCCCTCTCTTGTGGAGATCTATTCGATGTAATCTTCTTTTGCGGTGTGTTTGTTGAGACCGATGAATTGTGGGTTTATGATCAAGTTTATCTATGAAAAATATTTGAATCTTCTCCGAATTCTTTTATGTATGATTGGTTATCTTTGCAAGTCTCTTCGAATTATCAGTTTGGTTTGGCCTACTAGATTGATCTTTCTTGCAATGGGAAGAGTGCTTAGCTTTGGGTTCAATCTTGCGGTGTCCTTTCCCAGTGACAGTAGGGGCAGCAAGGCATGTATTGTATTGTTGCCATCGAGGATAACAAGATGGGGCTTATATCATATTGCATGAGTTTATCCCTCTACATCATGTCATCTTACTTAAAGCGTTACTCGGTTCTTTTGAACTTAATACTCTAGATGCATCTTGGATAGCGGTCGATGTGTTGACTAATAGTAGTAGATGCATGCAGGAGTCGGTCTACTTGTCTCGGACGTGATGCCTATATACATGATCATACCTAGATATTCTCATAACTATGCTCAATTCTGTCAATTGCTCAACAGTAATTTGTTTACCCATCGTAATACTTATGCTCTTGAGAGAAGCCACTAGTGAAACCTATGGCCCCCGGGTCTATTTTCCATCATATTAATCTTCCAACACTTGCTATTTTTATTGCCTTTTATTTTACTTTGCATCTCTATCATAAAAATACCAAAAATATTATCTTATCATATCTATCAGATCTCATCTTCGTAAGTGACCGTGAAGGGATTGACAACCCCTTTATTGCGTTGGTTGCGAGGATTTTATTTGTTTGTGTAGGTGTGAGGGACTCGTGCGTGACCTCCTACTGGATTGATACCTTGGTTCTCAAAAACTGAGGGTATCGTCTGCTGCTTTCTTGCATCACCCTTTCCTCTTCAAGGGAAAACCAACGCAGTGCTCAAGAGGTAGCAAATCCTTCTCTCTGATTTTTTTCTCCCCGAACACGAAGATATAGAGTTGGAGTTGAGGTCGGTGGAGCTCCAGGGGGCCCACGAGGCAGGGGGCGCGCCCAGGGGGGCAGGCGCTCCCCCCACCCTCGTGGACAGGGTGTGGGCCCCCCGGCCTTGATTCTTTTGCCAGTATTTTTTATTATTTCCGAAAATAATCTCCGTGAAGTTTCAGGTCATTCCGAGAACTTTTATTTCTGCACAAAAATAACACCATGGCAATTATGCTGAAAACAGCGTCAGTCCGGGTTCGTTCCATTCAAATCATGAAAGTTAGAGTCCAAAGCAAGGGCAAAAGTGTTTGGAAAAGTAGATACGACGGAGACGTATCACTCATATCGTGTGTATGGTGTCTTGCATTGCTATGCCATTTGATTAATTTAGACATGCTTTGTGTGAATGCCACCTGTTTAGTGTCTAATTACCATATATGTGAATTATGCATTGCCATCTTGTTGCGAGACATTATATATGTGAATTATGCAATGCTATCTTGTTGCAAAGGCATTATATATGTGAATTATGCAATGCCATGCTGTTGAGCCAATCATCGTGTATGTGCATTATATCATGCTATCAATTTTTTATTACGTGTTCCATTTGTTGACAACGTTTGTATATTCAACTACTCTTCCTGTGCATCATCCATTTGAAGCGGTGGTGGAAGTATCTGGAGTGAAAACAAGGTATGGACAATGCTACCTGCCGAAGCAAACATCTTGCTGGATATAGAGAGCTCCTCAGAGGAGGATTCAGAGACTGATGACCAGTCCTATTTCCCCCCTGAGGTCTATGCTCAAAGTTGGCAGGGTTATATTACCCATGTCATGCATGGTGTCTTGCATTGCTTAGTTTTTACATCATATATGGATTGCCATCTGCTTACTTGCTTACTATATAAATCATATATTTGAATTATATCATGCCATCATGTTTACATACACAACATCTATCTGAATTATGGCATGGCAACCCATTTAATAAAGACATCATATATTTATATCATCTCATCCTGTTTAGTGTTTACAGTCATCATATTTTGAATTATGTCATTCTATCCGGGAATTATATCATGCTATCATGTTTCCATAGGCGGCATGTATGTGAATTATGGCATGCCAACCTATTTAATAAACACATTATATAGTTATATCATGCCATCATGTTTACATAGTCATCATATTTTGATTTATGCCTTTCCATCTTTTTTAGTTAGCCATCATAATATGAAATTGTTTCATGCTATCCTGTTTAGTTAGCCATCATATATGTGAAATTGTGTCATGCTATCCTGTTTGGTTAGACAACATAAATGTGAATTATTTCATGCCCTCTGTTATTCCCCACTATCCATTGCACCTGTCTATCATAAAATGTCTGTACATTCAATTAATTTTCTTGTTTATCGGCCATTTGAATTGGAGAGGGTGATGGCAGTATCTAAGGGAGTAACAACATGGTCTTCAGAAAAGATAGTGCTACCAGTTGATGCAGATAGAACCACGGTTGTACTTGCCCAGAACCAGCCCCACCACATAACCCAGACTCATGATTGTACCCCTACCCGTTAGGCAGAGAACCAGCTACACCCTTCTAACCCCAACCTCGGCGAGATAGTAACCAGATTCGATTGACACAAAGACCGTCTCCACCATAGAGCACCCAAACACGGCGTTAGTAAAGGGAACTGCGATGCCCAAAGCACAAGGACCACCACTCAAATCCCAACTCAGCGCTTAAGGAGAAGAAGAATTGTTCTCGGTCAGGTTACTGTAGCTATGGTTCATACTCCTTTGCTCTTGCATCCTTGTATTTACTCAGACCAACTATTTTCAAATTTGAAGGATGGAATTGAAACTCCAATGGCGCATAGCAGGTATGTTTTAAACCAGTTTCCTTAAGCGGTTTCTTTGTTATAACTTGCTCTATGTTGATTTCAGTTTCAATTGAATAAACAGTTATGTTCTCATGTCATGCACATTACAAGTGTTGTTATTGCTCTATAGTTTCCCACACTTATCTTACATCTATTCGCTTTGTCTTGAACAAATATTATTTGAGCTGTGTCTCTATCTTGATTTGGCAACAAAACTAGAATGATATGTACCATAAAGTGACCATGGTACATAGATATATATTTGTTTCATCTTTGTTATCACATGCACTTTACTACTAAACTGATTTACCAAAATGAGTTTCATATACAACATAGTAAACCTGTGATATATACCTTGTTTCTCTTTTAGAATGCGGACAAAATATTGGAGAACGAGTACCCGTTATGCAATGGTAAAGGAAGTAATGTAGATAAGGTTCAAGATAGTGAGACATCCTGTTGATCTCAAGAAAGATTATAAAACTACCTTGATGACGGTGAGAGAACCCAAAAGTCTGTCTTGATGTAGTGTTAGAGTTCTTGGCCACTACTAGTGGCACAAGCTCTTGAACTCGCTACTGAATCAGTTCATCTTCTTGAGTCTCAACTTCAAGTTGAAAGACATCGATCGGATGTGTTGCGACGAGGAAGGTGAAGAATGAGAAGCCCTGCGAAATTCAGATGCATACTTTCTAGTGCAGCGACAGCGTTGGAGGATTTAAGCGCCAAACAAGAGAAAGTTAATAAGCTTGCAAAGCATCTTGCTAGCATTATGGGTACCGGGATATTGTTTCTTGAGATCTTTTGAAGTGGTTTGAGTTCGGACTTCTTTTCTGCGTCGTTTATTTGCCTTTGATGCGCCAACTTTGGCAACCAAATATGATATCTTTGCTTTGTTCCCTATATTTGCCTTTGGTGGTGAACTTTGATGCCCGGTAGATGTAATATGTGTAACAACCATGATAGCCTAGCCTAAGTTGCTTGCTTATTTATTTCCTTGTTGTCTTGTTTACTCCTTTGCTTGTAGTCATTGTTGTTCTTTTCCGTGGTTTGCTAGTGGCGCAATGACCTATTTTTTAAAGTAGGCCACAATAACCATGTGCTAAATATTTACTGTAGTGACACTGGGCCTTCTACGAGCCGTTGAAATAATGGGCCTTCTACGGGGCGTAGAAACAATAGGTCTTCTACGGGCCGTATCATCAATGGGCCTTCTACGGGTCGTATCATCAATGGGCCTTCTACGGGTCGTATCATCAATGGGCCTTCTACGGGCCGTATGATCGATTGCCCAAACATGAGCCAATAACATACCGCATTATGGCCGTAAACGGGCTAGAGTTGGAATCGTCCGTTCATGGGCCGACCATAACAGGCCGTCGTTAATCGGCGTATTTGATGACGCTATAAAACATTAGCGTATTAACGAGCCTAAACGGACATTGTAACCACGATGCTGAATTTGGCCTAAGCGAAAAATAGCGATGTGACCGTAAATAACGAATCTTTGAAATGAGCCCAGAATAAATGGGCCTGAGAAGGCGAAAGATAACATGGGCTGAAACAGCCCAACAATATAATGGGCCGTTAATGGGTATAAAGTGATACCTTTGTTCATTACGGGCGATTTCACCACGGGCCGTTAATGGGCCAAGAGTTACAAAGGGCCTCATATGGGCGAAAGACTTCATGGGCTATACATGGGCGGAAATTAAAACAGGTTGGAATCATATTGGGCGACCTAGATGGCGCTCTTGGGCCTAATTCGGATAGGTCGTAACGACCCTGAGTTAGCGGGCTGTAAATGGGATATATCTTGAACATGCCGTTAACGAGGCTTTAGGTGGGTTGACCCGCCACCTTTGACCAATTCAAGCGGGCTGGCCTTTTCACGGAATGGGCCTCTGTTGGGTGCGTCCCGTCTTGGATGTATCATAAGCGCCTTCGGTCCAATGAGTGGATGACATTTGTCCCAGCGGTTGGCAAATCACGTGTTTCCTCTAGCCAATGATGATTTTACCGTGGAAAATCCCCATTGGTCGGTCTTTGTTAACGGGTTAACGGATCCAAAACCAGACCCGATAGCGTAACTGCGAGTCGTTACGGTGGATGCCACGTGTCGGTCACCCTTGACGAAAGCACTTCTATGACGCGGGATTTATTGTCATAGAAGTGGACACTTCCGTGATGATATTTTTGGTAATGTCATGGAACACTTCTACGACAGCACAGGTATGACTATCTTGATTTTATCATAAAATTGTCATGGATGTACATGCATGGCAGAAAACATGACCTACTGTGACAAGCACATATCATCACGGAAGTGTATTTTTTTGTAGTGATCGCACACGATTACATTTGGAAGGCCTTTGGATCACTGCTCCATATCCCCGACGTTTCTGGGTCGTGTGAGAAGGATACCCTATCGCCCACACTCACTTGGCGATGGTCCCAAATGCTATCGTGGAAAGGGGTGAAAACCGTTTGTATAGCACCAACGGACACCAGTGGGTAATCTTGTTACGGAAGTCATGTTACAGGACCATGGCGAACCTACAAACTATGAAGAAGCTATGTGAGCCCAGATTAGATAAATGGCTTGAGGCCATGAAATCTGAGATAGGATCCATATATGAGAAGAAAGTGTGGACTTCGGTTGACTTGCCCGATGATCGGCAAGCCATAGAGAATAAATGGATCTTCAAGAGGAAGACGGACACTAAGGGTAGTGTCCTTATCTACAAAGCTCGAATTGTCGCAAAAAGATGTTCGACAAGTTCAAGGTGTTGACTACAATGAGATTTTTCTCACTCGTATCGATGCTTAAGTCTGTCCAAATCATGTTACCAATTGCCGCATTTTATGAAATCTCGCAAATGGATGCCAAAACTGCATTCCTTAAATTGATTTATTAAAGAAGAGTTGTACTAGAAGGTTTTGTCAATCCTAAAGGTGCTGAAAAAGTGTGCAAGCTCCAACGGTCCATCTATGGATTGGTGCAAGCATCTTGGAGTTGGAATATATGCTTTGATGAGTTGATCAAAGCATATAGTTTTATCTGAACTTGCGGTGAAGCTGTATTTACAAGAAAATGAGTGGGAGCACTACATCCTTTACGATAAGTATATGTGGATGACATATTGTTGATTGGAAATGATGTAGAATTTTACGAAAGCATAAAGGAGTGTTTGAAAGGAGTTTATCAAAGAAATACCTCGGTAAAGCTACTTACATATTGGGCATCAAGATCTATAGAGATAGATCAAGGCGCTTCATAAGACTTTCGATGATTACATACCTTGATAAGATTTTGAAAGGAGTTCAAAATGGATCGATCAAAGAAGGAGTTCTTGCACGAGTTGTAAGGTATGAAGTTGAGTAAGACTCAAAACTCGACCACGACGGAAGATAGAGAGAGAACGAAGTCAATCCCTATGCCTCGACCATAGGTTCTATAAAATATGCCATGTTGTATACCAGGACCTATTGTGTACCTTGCCATGAGTTTGGCAAAGGGTACAATAGTGATCAAGAGTAGATCATTTGGACAACGGTCAAAATTATCCTTAGGTACCTAAAGAGGACTAAGGAAGCGTTTCTCGGTTATGGAGGTGATAAAGAGTTCGTCGTGAAGAGTTATATCGATGCAAGCTTTGACACGATCTAGATGACTCTAAGTATCAATCTAGATATGTATTGAATGGATCAATTAGCTAGAGTAGCTCCATGCAGAGCATTGTAGACATAGAAATTTGCAAAACACATACGGATCTGAAAGTGGCAGACTCGTTGACTAAACTTTGCTCACAAGCAAAACATGATCACACCTTAGTATTCTTTGGGTGTTAATCACATACGATGTGAACTAGATTATTGAATCTAGTAAACCCTTTGGTTGTTGGTCACATGGCGATGTGAACTATGGGTGTTAATCACATAAAGATGTGAACTATTGGTATTAAATCACATGGCGATGTGAACTAGATTATTGACTCTAGTGCAAGTGGGAGACTGAAGGAAATACGCCCTAGAGGCAATAATAAAGTTGTTATTTCATATTTCCTTATATCATGATAAATGTTTGTTATTCATGCTAGAATTGTATTAACCGGAAACATGATACATGTGTGGATACATAGATAAAACACTGTGTCCCTAGTAAGCCTCTACTAGACTAGCTCATTAATCAAAGATGGTTAAGTTTCCTAACCATAAACATGTGTTGTCATTTGATGAACGGGATGAAATCATTAGGAGAATGATGTGATGGACATGACCCATCCGTTAGCTTAGCATATTGATCGTTCAGTTTTATTGCTATAGCTTTCTTCATGTCATATACATATTCCTTTGACTATGAGATTATGCAACTCCCGGATACCGGAGGAATACCTTGTGTGCTATCAAGCGTCCTGGCGTAATGGCGGGTGACTATAAAGATGCTCTATAGGTATCTCCGAAGGTGTTTGTTGGGTTGGCATAGATCGAGATTAGGATTTGTCACTCCGAGTATCGGAGAGGTGTCTCTGGGCCCTCTCGGTAATGCACATCATAATAAGCCTTGAAAGCAATGTGACTAATTTGTTAGTTGCAGGATGATGCATTATGGAACGATTAAAGAGACATGCCGGTAACGAGATTGAACTAGGTATGAAGATACTGACGATCGAATCTCGGGCAAGTAACATACCAATGACAAAGGGAATAACGTATGTTGTCATTACGCTACGACCGATAAAGATCTTTGCAGAATATGTAGGAACCAATATGAGCATCCAGGTTCCGCTATTGGTAATTGACGGAGAGCTGTCTCGGTCATGTCTACATAGTTCTCGAACCCGTAGGGTCCATACGCTTAACGTTCGATGACAATTTTGTATTATATGAGTTATGTGATTTCTTGACCGAATGTTGTTTGGAGTCTGGATGAGATCATGGACATGACGAGGAGTCTTGAAATGGTCGAAGGTAAAGGTTCTTATATAGGATGATAGTATTTGGACACCAAAAGTTTTACGGGGTGCAAAGTGCGTATCAAGTCACCTAAAGGGGTTCTGTGCGACCAGACCGAATGGATCAAGTCTCGTGCTCAATGTCATCCACTGGATCGATAATCTTGACACCACAGTGCTTGAAGGATTTATAGCATAGTAGCAATCACACACTTATTACATCGTTGTCCACAAGGGAATGAATACAATAATATGGCTTAAGGCCATCTAATAATAACAATGGAAGGCTTGGAAGATAAGCGAGTCCATCAACTCCAGCGGCATCCTTGAGTATAGAACCACGACCTAACACCTTACTGTCAAATCGAAGAGTGCATAGCGTGAAAAGTTACAGCCCAGCGAATTGACACATGGAATATCTTTGCAATGTAACACATAAGAGCAATGAATGAATAAGCCTACACTACATGCATATATGGCTGGTGGTAAGGCTCTCTGATTACATTGCATAAAGCTGATTTTCCCTACATCAAAGGAATAATTTTATTTAACTATCATGGTGGTTGTTAAACATTGAGAATGGTTGACGACATCCTCAATCCCAATTAAAAAGTACTCATCAAAACCCAATAACTTTTATTTAGAAGTAACATGTTGAGATTCACATGATATTCAATTCTGAGGATACTCAAATTGTCCATAACAGGGGACACGGCTAATCATGATTAGTTTATACACTCTGCAGAGGTTTAGCACTTTTCCCCACAAGACTCGATCGCCTCCGCTTGATTCTCGCACTACATGGTGTTTGAGAAGCGGATGGCCGAGACATAGTCTTTCGAAGCGCTAGCACCTTACATGTGGGTAGACCGTACCAACCTACATCCCCTACATCAGCTAGCCTACCCGTAAGAGTTCGCACAACTTAGTCAACTCACGAGCCCATAATTGGCTTGTGGCTGCACGGAAGTTTCAGTTTGAATAATCTTATGATCCCTTAGAGCACAGGTGGCGGTCAGAAGAAATCTGAGCAAGTCTGATGGAAACCAGGTGCCTCAATCCACCCAGGATGTGTGTTTAGGTTGCCACCTTAGATAAACCATTAATTAACAATCTCACATCATCATGGATATTCACTCACCCAATCCACGTCTACTAGCATAGCATGGCATGAACAAGCAACGTGAAGTAACTCCCAAGGTTTCATAAGTAAAAGCAGTAATAGGTACTACCTCAATCTACTTCCCAAACCCACAATTTAATTAGATCCTAATCATGCAAGTGTTTGAGGAATAGATCTAATGCATAAAAACTGGGTATGAGAAGAGTATGATCAAAGTGTTACTTGCCTTGCCGATGATCCATGAGTCCTAGAGATTCAAGTAACATGCGGCGCCTCCGGGTGATCTAACGCAGACAAACAACAAGCATACAATAAGTACTCATCTAATGCACAGGAAATCTCGAATAAAAGATCTAACCAGAAAGTTCAACTTAAGAACCCTGGTTGCAAAAGAATCGAATCAAAATAAACTCCAAAGTCGAAACTTCGAGGAGATCGACTCGGTTTAGCAAATCTGAAGTTAGGTCAAAATTTCACAGTGGCAAAACTCTGTGAAAGTAGGGTAGTCGGAACGGCGGTTTCGTTCTGAAACTCGGTAGCTTGAATCACTGATTCCGATAAGCGGCGTGAAATAAAACAGTTTTGAAAATCGGATCGAAATCAAATCGGAAAAATAACGAATTAAATCCGATTAAAAGAAAAGCGACGAGCGGTTTAAATAGCGGACGTTTGTTAACAGAACGAATCCAACGAACGTTCATTGAAGCGAGCGGTTCGGTGAGCGTTAGTTAAATAAGAAAACCGAAAAAATAAAACCAATCTAGGTTTTTAAAAAACCGAACATTTTTTAATAAAACCGGATCGGTTCAAGGGAAAACCGGATCGGTGCGGGCTACCTCGGTGGCTCGCGCCGGTGAGCTCGTGAGGTCCGTGAGGCTCGGGCGAGGCGGCGGTCAAAGCGAGGCCATGAGTCCGGCGTCGTGGGAAGCAATGGCGGGTTAACGTCGAAGGCGGTGTGGCGGCTCCCATGAGGTGAGTGAGAGGGCGGCGGTTATAAAGGGGGGAGGCGACTTGGGAGGGACAAGGGAGGCCGGGTCAGGCGGGACTCGAGGCGGCCACAGCTGCCGTCTGTGTGAGACACAGCCTTCAGTAGTGGCGTGAGGAGGAGGAGGAGGTGGGCAGGCCTGGGGCTGGGCACAGGCTGGTGGGCAGGTGGGCCTCGGCCAGAAGCAATTTTTTTAAATAAAATTTAAACCAAATGAATTAAAAAAATACCAAATGAACTCCAAATTAAATAAAACAAATTTTCCCGACTCTTAAAATGAGTCGAACAAAATGAACTTTAAAAACAGCAAACATGCATAAATTTTAAAATGCTCATTTTTGCCTAAGCAAAATAAATCTTCAAAATCAAATTTGGTTTATTTATAATATCTTCATTTTTCCTAATTGTTTGGGAAAGTCATATTATTCCCTCTCAAAATATTTTTATAGGAAAAACTTTATGAAGGTAATTTAAATAAATCCAAATGATCCTATTTTCAAAATTTGAGAAATCCCAAATATGGAAATTATGAAACTTCCAACTCTCTCCGAGGGTCCTTGAGTTGCGTGAAATTTCTAGGATCGGAAAAATGCGAGAAAATATGATATGCATGATGACCTAATGTATAACATTCCAAATTGAAAATTTGGGATGTTACAAACCTACCTTAAGATGAATCTCAGCCCTCGAGATTCGGGTTAACTAGAAAATAGGTGAGGTGGTCCTTAAGCAAAACTTCCTCTCTTTCCCAGGTGGCTTCATCCTCAGTGTGGTGGCTCCACTGAACCTTGCAAAACTTGATAACCTTGCTGCGGGTAACTCTGCTGGCATAATCAAGAATCTTAACTGGTTTTTCCTCATATGTCAAGTCATCCTTCAACTGTATTGCTTCTAGTGGCACTGTGTCTCTTAACGGTACCTCTGCTATCTCGGGGTGACATTTCTTCAACTGAGAAACATGGAATACATCATGAACTCCTGACAGTCCCCCTGGCAATTCCAACTTATAAGCAACTTCTCCCATGCGTTGCAAAATCTTATATGGTCCAACGAAACGGGGTGCTAACTTTCCTTTAACTCCAAAACGCTTAACTCCTCGAAGCGGGGATACTCTGAGATATACTCTGTCTCCAACTTCATACTCAATCGCTTTGCGCTTTGAATCGGCATAACTCTTACATGCGGATGGGCTACCTTGAGCTCATCTCGAATCAACAACTTTCGTTCGGACTCCTTAATCAAATCTGGTCCAAACAATGGACGATCTCGGTTTAGTCCCATGACAATGGTGTCTGCACCTTCTTCCATACAAATCCTCGAAAGGTGCCATCTTCAAGCTGGTTTGGTAACTGTTATTGTAGGAAAATTCTGCATCGGCAAATTATCATCCCAACTAGATCCATAATCTAGTGCACAAGCTCTCGGATGTCCTCCAAAATCTGATTGACTCTCTCGATCATCCATCGGTCTGTGGGTGGAAAGCATCTTTGAATTCAATCGGGTTCCCAATGTTTCCATCGACCTTTCCGGTAGGTCGGGAAGGGACGCGATAGATAATAGGTTTCTCAAGAAGGGCAACTATAACGCCAAAGAGAGTGGTATGTGCAATAAGTTTCCAATATAGGGCCTGTTTAAGAATACTTGACCCTTTACAGATAAAGGACTTCAAAAATTGGAGTGAAAGCTTTCTGATTTAATACAGGCTCGTAAGATTTGACACAGTCCAAAGGGGTTTAAAAGCTTTAATTTAGATGACCATTAACCGTTTGGCCCAACTAATTTTTTAACAATCGTAATTCCAAATCTGAATTTTACACAAATCTATTCACTATTCCAACCTAAATTAATTAGGCTTTTAACTAAAGTCTACTTAAATATTGCATTCCTATAGGCTAACTTAAACAACCCGTAATTTGGAATATGGCTTCAATGAACATTTAAGATTATTAAATTGGTTTGTTTCAAATTTAAAACATTGGATTGATAATGAATTCATATTAGAAAATGGTTCTAAATAATTAACTTATAAATAGGATATGTCCTTAAATTAAAATTTTTCCTTGAATAAGAAAACATTACCCAATGTTATAACTAATCACAATGATTTGTTGATCATGTCCAGAACTACATATTTTCCTAATTGCAAATATAATTATAACAATATTATATAATTAACATTTATCCTCTACCATGTATTAAGACCTATATCCAAAGACACTACAACTAAATTATAATAAAGTTTATAGATAACAAAATCAATTAATACATTGATAACCATTCTATGAAATGTTATATTTAATCAAAATAGTTCTTTCTAATCGTAATATACATATCCTATTTCCAACCAAAACCATTTTAAGGTAATAATTTAATTGCATAACCTTTACCTCCCAATCATCACAATTATTCAAGGGTTCACCTATTTTAAGAGTTTTTTCAACACAATTAATATTTTAAACCAACAGCCTTCTAAAACTTGTTCTTAAAGGTTCACCTCAATGGCAATTTTCCTCCCAAAATTTTCTTGGTGACACCGTTTGATTCCCCAACCCTCTCCATTCAATATCCTCCCACTGAACATGCAATTCACTTTGCCCCCTTTGGGCTTACCCAACATTTTGGAAAGCAAATTCAATGAGATAGGGTTAATAAATGGTAGTATATAGGCCTTCCATAGAAAAAACTCCAATAAGGGAGTCAGAAAAAAGTAAAAATTTAGTAATTAATAATTTTCAAAAACCAAAGGATTAGAATATTTTTTCACAAAAAACCCAATAAATGTGAAAAAAGGATGGAAGTTGCAAGCGGGTCATTCAAGTGTTTAAATTACATTGAACTATCTAATAACCAAGATAATAGTATAAAACACTAAGGTTAATTTGAAACCTCAAGCCAGTCATTCAATCGTTAAAATTATCATTGATCAACATTCCAAATCACCTTAAAAAACAAGGGGGAAAGAACCCAAACCAGTTTTCAGATCGGCGGCCCTTCTTCGATTGGCATCCAAATCGAGATCACTTAACACACAAAATCAAAGTACCCAATGTCTTATAAACTGCCAAAAGTACTCAATCCTTAAAGATCATCCAAATACAATTAAATCAAAATTTCTTCAAAAGACGAAAATCATAAGTCAATAAAACCAAAGATCAATCGACCGAAGGGCACCAAATAATAGTAACCAATATTATCCCAAGATAAGCCCAGAACATCAAAGACCAATTAAGATCCCCTCGATAATTCAAGATTCCCAGAAGAGTGGAGGAAATCCCATAAATAATCATACCAAATTTTGAAGTAGAATTAAGGGCCAAGATGTTGACATAACCCCGGGTGAAACCCCAGGGGGGCCTGGGCTTCCCGAGGCGTACCCATATGGCTAATCCGAGTTAGGTTTGGTAGAGTTCTCGAAACCTCGTTCCTATTTTTGGGGTTCGGTTTAGGAGTTCCAAAATTAGTTTAAATAGGCCCAATACCGGTTGCGGTATTCCCTTTTTTGCTTGATTAGCAATCAGTTCTGGGTATGTACCAATAATTAAGGTTTCTGCCATAATCCAAGATATATTTCAATACTTTTTAGGAAGAGGCATTGGCTGGATCCGCTTGGAGTTATAAAATATGGTTAGAAAGGGAGTTTAAATGAAAACATTAGTAGAGGTATGGAACCTGTTGGATATTAGACCGGAACGGCCTCTTAACTTTCCGTTAAAATCGTTTATTTAGGTTTGAACCAAAGTTGAACAAGATTTCACACTCTGAAGTGGTAGTCGATGGGTGAGTTGACTCCGGCACGATTGAACAGATACGGTTGGAGCATTTGGCCTATGGATTCAGTGAGGGGCATTGATGGGTTTCGCCCCTAGGTCGTGGACCTGGAAGGATTATCCCCTTTGTCTTTCTCCTTCCACCTGCAGGAAGGCCCAATCCTTCAGAGTCCTTGGGGCCCTAGCTCGGGGGTCCTGGTTCCCTTTGGGCTCGGACCCCATGACAATGGCATCTAGAAAGGGTTGGGTGGGTCCCTCCCCATACCATATCATCCTTTCTTCGCCCTGCTCGGCCTATCCCGGGTCATCCGCCAGCGTCTCTTGTGAGCCTCCCAGTCTTGGATGTAGCGTGGGCTCACATGCATGTCATCGTGCTATTTGAAGGTGGTTGCATGAAGCATCGACTTCATCCCCTTAGCGTTCAGGCGCGAACTTCGCTCCGATGGGCATCTTCACGCCATCGACTGTTGCGTATTTAGGAATTTTTACTGTTTTGGCAAGATGATATTGGAAGCCCCCGGGAAAATCCTCCGAGACTCACCCAACTCCCCGGGTCGAACGCCCATTGGATTTCTATTCATAAACCTTATGAGAGGGGCTAAACCAGGGCCCCCCTAACGTAGTCCTTGTTTGCCAGGTGTATGGTATTTAGCCTATGGTCATATTTCTAAACTCTAATTCCTGCCCTGGATTGGTTGTTGTCAAAGGTTCTTGCAAATTTTTAAAATTCTAAATCAAGGGAAATTGTGCCTCGGCCCGAAGGCGAATTTTTTTAAATAAAATTTAAACCAAATGAATTAAAAAAATACCAAATGAACTCCAAATTAAATAAAACAAATTTTCCCCGACTCTTAAAAATGAGTCGAACAAAATGAACTTTAAAAACAGCAAACATGCATAAATTTTTAAAATGCTCATTTTTTGCCTAAGCAAAATAAATCTTCCAAAACCAAATTTGGTTTATTTATAATATCTTCATTTTTCCTAATTGTTTGGGAAAGTCATATTATTCCCTCTCAAAATATTTTTATAGGAAAAACTTTATGAAGGTAATTTAAATAAATCCAAATGATCCTATTTTCAAAATTTGAGAAATCCCAAATATGGAAATTATGAAACTTCCAACTCTCTCCGAGGGTCCTTGAGTTGCGTGAAATTTCTAGGATCGGAAAAATGCGAGAAAATATGATATGCATGATGACCTAATGTATAACATTCCAAATTGAAAATTTGGGATGTTACAGTTCCGAGCTACCCGGGCAAACTATATGGGCCTATTGGGCCAAGAGGGGAAACATAGCAGCCAGATGGCTCGCTTCCCGCAGGCTGGCGAATAGGAAGGGGAAGGCAAAGGGGGAAGAGAGAAGGAAGGGGAGGCAATTCGGCCTCCCCCTTGATGTCTTCTGTTACTACGTCGATATTTCCCCCAAGAGGAGAGGATGATGTAGCACAGCAACGGTAGGTATTTCCCTCAGTTATGAAACCAAGGTATCGAACTAGCAGGAGAACTAAGCAAGCACAACGTAAGCAGCACCTGCACACAAATAACAACACCTCGCAACTTGACGTGTTAAAGGGGTTGTCAATCCCTTCCGGGGTACGGTGCCAGAAATTGGCAAGTTGACGGGAGAAAAATTGGAATAGGTTGAATTAATACATCGCAAATAAATAAAAGTGCAACAAGGTATTTCTGTATTTTTTGGTTTAATAGATCTGAATAAAACGCAAAGGAAAAGTAGATCGCAAGGCAAATATATGAGGAAGAAGACCCGGGGGCCGTAGGTTTCACTAGTGGCTTCTCTCGAGAAAAATAGCAAACGGTGGGTAAACAAATTAGTGTTGAGCAATTGATAGAACTTCAAATAATTATGACGATATCCAGGCAATGATCAATACATAGGCATCACGTCCAATATTAGTAGACCGACTCCTGCCTGCATCTACTACTATTACTCCACACATCGACCGCTATCCAGCATGCATCTAGCGTATTAAATTCATGGAAAAAGGTAGTAATGCATTAAGAAAGATGACATGATGTAGACAAGATCTGTTTATCTATATGGCGGTATATATAGATCTCGTATTTTTATCCTTAGTAGCAACAATACATATGTGTCGGTTCCCTTTCTGTCACTGGGATCAAGCACCGTAAGATCGAACCCACTACCGGGCACCTCTTCCCATTGCAAGATAAATAGATCAAGTTGGCCAAACAAAACCCAAATATCGGAGAATAAATACGAGGCTATAAGAGATCAGAGAAACTCAAATAACTTTCAAGGATATAAAAACATATAACTAATCCTAAACTCGAAGTTCATCAGATCCCAACAAACACACCGCAAAAAGAGTTACATCATATGGATCTCCAAGAGACCATTGTATTGAGAATCCAGCGAGAGAGAGGAATCCATATAGATACTAACTACGGACCTGAAGGTCTACAAAGAACTACTCACGCATCATCGGAGAGGCACCAATGGAAGTGGTGAACCCCTCCGTGACGGTGTCTAGATTGGATTTGGTGGTTCTGGACTCTGCGGCGGCTGGATGAATATTTCGACGACTCCCCTAGGGTTTCTGTAATATTGGGGTATTTATAGAGCAAAGAGGCGGTCCGGGGGTGCCGAGGTGGGCACAACCCACCAAAGCGCGCTGGGCCTCTGGCGCGCTACAGTGTATTGTGCCCCCCTCAGGGCACTTCCCAGGTGCAACCAGGGCCCATTGCCTTCCTTCTAGCCCATAAAAAATCGCAAAAATAGTCCCGGCGCATTTGGACTCCGTTTGATATCAATTTCCTGCGATGTAAAAAACATGCAGAAAACAACAACTGGCCTTTGGCACTATGTCAATAGGTTAGTACCAAAAAATGACTATAAAATTATTATAAAACATCCAAGATTGATAATGAAATAGCATGGAGCAATCAAAAATTATAGCATTGAGCGCGGCCGCATCCGCCGTGAGGGCGTCTGCGGCAGCCGACAGGGAAGCTACAGTAGTTGAGACGGCTGCAGCTGCTGCTGTGAAGGCGGCTGCAAACGCCGAGAGCGCTCGAACTGCTGTCCGTGCCACCGATGTCGCCCTGGCCCAGGTCGACGCCATCCACGCCAAGATCAAGGACGCACATGCCAAGATATTCTAGGCCACCTCGGAATCCAGCATGCAACCAACATCCGAAAAGGCGGCGATGGCCATGGAGCACCTGTTTTCTCATGAGAGAGCTGGAGATGCAGGAGGCGGCGAAGATCGAGGAGCGCCGGGAGGAGGAGTTGCGCGCGGTCAAGGTCGAGGTAGAGAAGAGTCTGTCCATCGAAGAATCGGCGGTAGAGTACCAAAGCGAGCTCTGGCGCAGCCACTACTACAAGTACTACAACCTTGAGGGCGGCGCCGAGGATGAGGACGTGGTCGACTTCAGCAAGGGGGGCGTGGAGTCCACCAACGGCAGCATGTCGCCAGGACAAGTCATCGACATCTCATCTCACACCGGCGATGCATAGGCTAGCGTGGCGACAGCTTTGTTAAAATTATGCGTACTTAGGCTTTGTTTTTAATGATGGTCTTTTTTTAGAGCAATGTTTAGGTCAACTGGCTCTGTTTAATTACTAAAATTACTCGATTCAATAAGTGTGGTCTATGTGCTATACGCTCTTTTGTGTGCCCAAATTAGCAAGCGATGTTAAATTATGCAATGACGTGGATGAGGACAGTACCCATGGAAATTTCCACCAAAATTTGAATTATCAAACTCATCCCATGCGCGTAAAGCAGAAGAATCATTTGCGATGCACACAATCGTTCAAAGTGAATTGTGTCCCGCGGCACCGCGCACAAAGTTTCCCTCCACATTTCGAAATTTTTGGTCTACCGCCGAAATATCTACCCGCGCCCCCTTCCCCACACCCTTTTCTCCCCGACCACAAGTCAGATTTCCTCTGATTCCTCCTTCCTTGCTTCCTAAGGTAGTCGCTTCCTCGCTCTCACTGTCTCGCATCCTACCGCCGAGGTCGCCATGGTCTTCTTCAATGACCTCTCCAACAGTTCCTCCTCCTCCGACGACTCCTTCACCACCCGCGTACGTATGCCTCTCTTCTCTCTCTTGGGCTATGACTTGGAATGAAGGATTTTAACCCGGCGGTCGATTTGAGTAATTTCTTCCTCTTGTAGCTCCCTAGGACCATCGGTTACAAACGAATGGAGTGGGGTGGCTGAATATTTGTCCGCCGTTGTCACCATCAATCTCCATGCATGAAGCTAGTTGCGCTTTGAATCTGTGGGCAGTGGGAGGAAGTTTCGTCATGTAGAGAAGGTTAGCCCCACTTTCGTTGTTACAAATCCTTTGTTAGATGTGATTCGAGACACTATCATTGTGCTATGTTATTCGATGTTAAGAGAGTGTCACAGGTTGTACCTAGTATCCAAAAATGTTGTCGTCTCATCAGCGGCACCATTAGAAAATTATTTGTCACCGCTTCAACAGTTTGTGCAGCCAACTTTGGTCCACACATCCGAGCAGCCAAGCAGTAAAATACTAAATCCTTATGGCACAAAGGAACTGAGCATCGGAGCAACTAGGTGCTCCGGAGTACGGGTCCCTGATTTTTTCCGCTGCATTGGCTCGCAAGTGCAGGGCACCGGTGCGAAATGTAGCAATAGTTGTATTTACACCATTTTTGGCATACATAGTGGACGACCTTAGTGCTATTAGTTCTATGTTACTAAGTGTGCATGTACACACCTGTTAGTATCAATTTGTTGTTATCCAAACACTGTCGCTATGCTGTTGCAGTTATATTTAGCTTCCTCATAAAATGTTCAATTTGTTATTTATAGTACATGCGTAAGAACCTGTAGCGTTGTTGAGGTTAATTATAGATTCTGATGTTTCAGAATTTGGTTGTTGTCTCAGTAGCAATTAATTCATTTGCACATTGATCTTTTTTAGAAGATATGTCATAATTAACTTGTTTCTTTAGTTTTTTAAAATAAGTATTGGCGATTTTCTATGTTGCTATAAACCCATTTCCCCTACAATTGTTACTGATCTAATTTTAAATATTATAGGATGAACGGAAGTGTTCTTACCTGGAGTGGGTTGATCAACAGTGGCCACAGTCTTTGAAGAGATGTGCCTAGCAAAGCTCTGGAGCATGTATGAGGAAGAGAACAGAGGTAGGCTTAGAGAAAGTGTTGTCAACGCTGAAGAATATTTAAAGATGCGGGATAAAAAGGGGAAGGTGGAGAATGAGCTTAGATTTTTTTAATTACACTTTGCCAAGATGGTGTTGGCGAAGGAGGAGGCACCCAGTTGGCCAGTGCAAAACAGGTTCTTACTGAATTGAAAGCAGAGGTGGATAAGACGAGCATGGATGATCTTGATTAGGGAAATGAATATATTGTTCTAATATTGTTCCAATATTGTTCTTATGAAGCTGAACTAGCTATATGTTATACTATGCATTTTTCAGTTAGCTATATTACTGTGATGTTAAAATATATTTATGTGCCTTATATGAAATTGGCAAACAGTTGTCCGATATGAAATGTGAATTTGTGTAATACTAGAATTATTAATTGTAAACTAATAAACCTGCTAAATGGGTCATGGAACTTTGCAAATGGTTCTAGCAGTAAAAGCGCTTGGGCTGGATAGCCCAATGCCATACAATTTTCTTCATCAAATCGTGTGTGATGTAGTTGAATAAAAGCAAACGGTTAACCGAGGCAGAGCGTGTGTGATAGTTACACCTATCACACACGAGCCTATACATAGAACTGTGTGGGATGTATATACGAACGGAAACGTTTTCCCTGAAGATTGACGATGTGGGATGTACATATGAACGAATACGTTTTTTGTGGATTGACTATGTGGGATGTACATAAGAACGGAAATGTATTCCTTGGATTGACTATTTTGAATGTACATAACAAACGAAAACGTTTGTTTGGGACTGACTGTATGGGATGTACTTACGACTGGAATCGATTGGGCCTGTATAATTGTATTTGATTGCTCGCCCGTCGCACATGATCTCATTTTGCCGAGCGTGTGTGCGAGGAGGGCCTATCCCCGACGGTTTCTGGGTCGTGTGGGAAGGACCCCCTATCGCAGTCACTCACTAGACGACGGTTCAGAACGCCGTCGTGGAAAGGGGTTAAAAACCATTTGTATAGCACCTCGCTGTACCAGTGATAGTAGGTGCATTGGTATGGAGTTTTTTTCGATCGTGGATGCTAATATTTACATTTTTCACCAATTCGCAAGCAAAAAATATATGGGTGCATCGTGCCAGAATTGAACAGAAATCTCGTCTGATTCAATGTCGTTGTGTGAGGTTCATACACACCAAGGATTTCATAATCATTACTTAACCTGGATCAGGTGGATCCTACAAACACAGGTTTACAACCCCTTCAGGGCCTGACTGGAACCAAACTGCAGTTTTTACATCTACTCGACCAATCCTGGCGAGATCATGACTAACCCTATTCCTCTCTCGCTTGATGGTCTAAACCTATTCTTCTATCGCCATTGACAAGGCCTTTAATCTCCTGGACTAGAGACCCGTCCCTTGACCTATCCACGCTAGGAGATCATCAACGCAACTTCAGAGCTATCCGTCTATGAGCGGCGGTGTGCTCCACTCCATCGCAAGGGCTATCCTCTCCCTGAAAGTTTCGAGTTCCCATAAAGGCATTACTGCATGTTAACAAGTGTCGGCATGACCTGAACACAATGGAGCCCTTGCTATCTCTGAGCAGTGTGGGCGCCCCATTTGCCGCACTCTCCAAATAAGCTCCATCAACATTCAGCTTAAGCCATCCCTCGGGTGGCGCCTCCCAGTCTCGCGTGGCGTACCATCTCATTAATTTTTTCCTGCCTGTAGTGACGGGACCAGCAGATGCCAAGCATGATCTTGAATCACCATTTTCTCCTTTTGAGAAATCCTCCTTTTGATGTTGTTGGATACACAAAAGAGAAGTAAAAAAGCTATGCAAAAAATGGCAGGAGGTTTCAGTTGGTGGCGGATCCTTATCATGCATAATTTCATAGCGAACGTGTTATGTGTTGGGGAACGTAGTAATTTCAAAAAAATTCCTACGCACACGCAAGATCATGGTGATGCATAGCAACGAGAGGGGAGAGTGTTGTCCACGGACCCTCGTAGACCGAAAGCGGAAGCGTTAGCACAATGTGGTTGATGTAGTCGTACGTCTTCACGATCCGATCGATCAAGTACCGAACGCACGGCACCTCCGAGTTCAGCACACGTTCAGCCTGATGACGTCCCTCGAACTCCGATCCAGCCGAGTGTTGAGGGAGAGTTTCGTCAGCACGACGGCATGGTGACAACGATGATGTTCTACCGACACAGGGCTTCACCTAAGCACTGGTATAGTATTATCGAGGTGGACTATGGTGGAGGGGGGCACCGCACACGGCTAAAAGATCAAACAGATCAATTGTTGTGTCTATGGGGTGCCCCCCTGCCCCCGTATATAAAGGAGCAAGGGGGGTGCGGCCGACCTAGAGAGGGGTGCGCCAGGAGGAGTCCTACTCCTACCGGGAGTAGGACTCCCCCCCCCCCCTTTTCCTTGTTGGACTAGGAGAGAGAGGGGAAAGAGGTGGAGGAGAAGAAGGAAGGGGGGGCGCCGCCCCCCTCTCCTTGTCCTATTCGGACTAGGAGGTAGGGGGCGCGGCCCTTGCCCTGGCCGCCTCCTCTCTCTTCCACCAAGGCCCACTAAGGCCCATTAAGTCCCGGGGGTTTGGTAACCTCCGGTATCTCGAGAAAACTCGATTTCACCCGAATATTTCCGATATCCAAACATAAGCTTCCAATAATGGGACAAAGCAAAGTAATTGCCATGAATAACATTACTTACACATAACTCCCGGACAAACACCTGCAACTGGCATTTTCCTTCATATTCAGTATAATATTTCCAAGATGGAAAGATACGCACATACGATTTAACAAAATCAAATGCGATAGATGTTAAACTACGACTACCTGGTTGTGCTTCCTCCACGGGAATAGGCGTACTAACTGGTGGAGTTGGGGTTCACCGTGGTAGTAATGGCCCTTTGGGCACTGGAGTTGCCTTACTAACTACTCTTGTTTGCGAGCCCTGTGGTGGAGATGGTGCTGTGTCAACAGGAACTGGGTTACTATCTGCTGGGGTTGGGGTTAGATTGGGTGAAGCTGGTTCTCTGTCCATCACAGTAGGGGTACAATCTGCGAGATTTTGGGTTATGTGTGGTAGGGCTGGTTCTCATGCATGTACAACCGGGGTGCTATCTCCACCAAGAGGTAGCACTATTTTATTTGAAGACCGTGTTTTTAGTCCGCTAGATACTGGCATCACCCGCTCCAATTCAAATGGCTGATAAACAGGAAACATAGTTGAATGTACAGACATTGTATGAGAGACAGATGCAATAGATAGTGTGAAAAAAAGAGGGCATGAAATAGTTGACATGTATATTGTTTAACTAAAACGGATAGCATGACATAATTTCACATATATGATGTCTATCTAAACTGGATAGCATAGCATTACATAATTCAAAGATATGATGAATAACTAAACAGGATCACATGGCATAATTCACCTACATGTTATCTAGGTAATCAGGATCGCATCATTTAATTCACATATGTGATTTATATGCTAAACAGAGGGCATTCAATATGATGTCTGAACTAAGAACATGGTGTTGAATATTGTGTATATGATGTCTAAACTATGCAATGCAAGACACCATATGCATGATATGAGCAAGATAACCGTGCCAAGTTAGAGCATACACCTCGGTGGGGAATAGGACTGGTCATCTGTCTCTCAATCCATCTCGAGGAGCTATCGGACCCAACAAGAGATCTGCTTGACGGTGTAGCACTGCGCTCTCAAGGCCTTGTTTTCACTCCAGATTTTTCCATCTCCCACCCAAATGGCTGATTCACGGAAGAGTAGTTTAATGTACAAACATTGTCGGCAAATGGAAATGTAATGAAGAAAAGGATGGGCAAGATATTATTCAAATATATGATGCCTGGTTAAACAGGATGGCATTGCACATTTCACGTATATTATGGCTGGCTAAAAGACATGAGACTGCATAATTCCCATATATGATATAGAAACTAAACAGGTGGCATTACAGAACATGTTTAAACTAAGCAGATGACATATATGATGTCAAAAGTAGGCACTACAAGGCAACATATGCATGATATGACTAACATCATCATGCCAAGGTAGAGCAAACACCTTGGGGGTAAATAGGAGTGGTCAGCGGCGTCTGAATCCGCCTCAGAACAGATATCTTCCTTTAGATTACAATCTGGAGAGGGGTAGGGAGGGTTTGCCATTGAACCCACCATGGAGCGATGTCTGCATGACATTGTATTGCCGCGCGAAACTCTTCTCTTTTTCTCTACATGTTTAGCATGACTGTGTACAATATCGACATGCATACGAAAAAATATGGTGAGATTATGTAAGGAGAGCTGCGAAATTTAGAGTGATGGTAACAACCAAAGGATGGATCCAAAATAATGATAGCGGTGATGATTGCTTTCATTTTATAAAAAGACAGATGATGATTGCTTTACTATTTGTTTCCCACCCAAGATGAACAACATAGGCATACCCTAGGTGAACCAGATATTAGACAGAGATACTATTCATTGCTTCCTCGATATGTGCCCCACAACTAATTTAGAACTCAAGTTTGAACATTAATTTGGACCTGACTTGGAGTCCAAGAGGTGAATAGGACGATAAAGTAGCAGGTAATTTTAAGCAATGCATAACATAAGCAGAAACAAAAGAGTGCGACCTCTCTTGTGGACCTGTGTACTCCTTAGGTTCATCTGCTGAGTCGATGATGGTGATGCTGTTGTGGTGGGTGCCGGCGGCAGGGAAGGAGATCTGAGGCGGCGAAAGACGGTCAGGAGTCATGATGTCTGGTTTGGTGGATGTTTCTGTTGATGGAGCTGCTCAGGTGAGGTGGACGACGTTGCGGCAGGAGCAGGACAAACCACACAAAGTTCCCTTCGACACCTACCTGTAACTGAAGTAATTATGTAAGGGCTCATTTGGCTTGCATGATTCTAAAAACGCAGGGATAGGAAAAAACACTGGAATAGGATAGGAATGCACATGGTAAACAGAGCATTTGTAAACACAGGATTTTTGTCAACTTGGGTGTTTGGTTTACATGAATTGGAAGAGCAGAAGAATGCAAAGAAACATGGCCAAAATAAAGTGAAACCATATGAAAGCGTGTACAATTAGAATGTTATTCTGCCACTAATGCACTTGGTCTTGTTTTCATGCATAGGATTTTGAAAAGTAGGTCCGGTGGATGTTTTGCTTCATTCCTTTCAACAAAATGCATGAATAATTGAATAGTAGAGTGCCATTGAAAATTCCCTATTGCTATGTTTTTCCGTTGAACCAAAATAGCCCTAATGGATCGACATGAATGTATAGTAATAAGTGATGCAACAAGTGTACAACCTCTTTGCAGAAGCAGTGTTAAACCTCAAAGATCATTTGGTTGGTCGTTGAAGCGCTTGAGGCGAGAGGTGGCTGTCGGAGGTGTGGAGGAAGATCTAAGGAATCAGAGACGGCGTCTGTGGCACTTCTTTGTTGTGATGGATCGCTCGTCGTTGGAGCAGCTCGGATGAGTCGTAAGACGTCAAGGTGAAGCAAGACAAGACGTACATCGTCAATCTCAAGTGGGATTCTAATAGCATCTCCAATAGATCATGTAAAATAGATGTAAAATTTACATCAGCAAAAACCACCGACTACAACAGATGAGGTAAAACGGTTGACTCGAACTTAATCGTCGAAACTGAAATTTCTGCATGAATCTGAATGTTACTTGTAAACTGAACGCAATGGTAGCAGAGAGGCACTTGACATGTAGTTTAGGGAGGGCTGCAGTTCATCTTCAACCTGCACCCCACGAGCCGCCAGACCACCACCACCAACCCGCCCGCCCCAGCGCCCGCCGCCCGCCCAAACAACTCCCCACCACCGGTCCGCCCGCCCGGCCAGCCCTCTAGGCCCCCGGCCCCACCTCAACCCTAAGATAGATAGTGGGGTGCCTCTCCGTGAGCCCCATCCCCGCTGCAGTGGTTCTTCCTTAACTCCGCAAGCCCCCACCCCTGAAAATCCATCGACCCAAAAGTCGATTCAATCGATCAAGTGTAGCTAAATCGAGCAGAGCAGCAGACGAAGCGAGGGGAGAGCAAAGAGAGAAGAAGCGCGCGCGAAGCGAAAGGAGAGCCGAGCCGAGCAGCAAAGAAGTGGGCGAAGCGAAGCGATCGAGCGAGAGCGAGCAGCAGCAGCAGTGCGAGCAAGCGAGCGAGAACCAGAGCAGCAGCAGCATATCAGGCTGGTATGGACGCTGCCGTCGAAGGGGCCTTGCACTGGGGGAGAGCCGCCATGGAGATGTCGCCGCATGCACCGGCCAAGGTAGCCGCTCCATGGGGTGCGGAATGGAGCACCGTTGGCGCCGGGAGGTTGAGTTAAGGAGAAGGTGCGATCGATGAGTGTACAACCTCTTTGGTGGCGCCGAGTAGGCCTCGGCTTCATCCGAGGAGTCGGTGAGGATGTTGCGGTTCTGTGCAGCGAGTTAAGGCGACGCTGGGGATGGAGCAGCCGCGATAGACGAGGCGACATCGAGCAGCTCCTTGAGCTGGAGGACGGGCGGCTGAACCGCGGGACGATGAGATGGACGACGGATCCTCATCCGGGGAGGTGGACGAGGGACATCGAGCTGTTGCGGTGGACGACGTCGTCGGGGAGTGGAGAGGCTGGGCAGCGATGAGGTGGCGGACGGAGGAGGGTGGGGTTTCGCGGCTGGATAGGAGAGGTTATGGCGGCCTGGGATTTCGAATGGCAAAAAGGAGGTGATGGGAGGGTGAACCATGACTCGTGGACGCGCTTGTCCAAAATATAGGGCGTGTTACAAAAGTACCCCCACCGATTTGAACTAGCGGCCCTTCGCTCGAGGATTAGAAGGGGATTTCACATGTCGGGATTTGGCAGCTGGAGGGAGTTTTCGCGTGCGTTGTAATTTCGGGATAGCAAGGCGCGGGTTGTGAAGGCGCCAGTTTTGGGAGCACGATACCTAAATTTTCGGGATATAACAAGGTGCGGGTTGAATTTTAGGGCACGATATCTGAATTTTACGTACCAAATCAATTCGCACTTCCTCAACCAAAAAAAAAACAAAAAAATAAAACTATTCACACCACATAAAGAGAGAGTCTTGCCCGTTTTACTATAAAATGTTATTCAAAGTTACTCCCTCCTTCCATCTATATAGGGCCTAATGCGTTTTTAGATACTAACTTTGACCAAATATTAGAGCAATAATATATGACATGCAACTTACACAAAGCACACCGTTAAATTCGTTTGTGAAAGGTTCTTTCAATGATATAATTTTCACATTGTGCATGTCATGTACTATTGATCTTGTCAATAGTCAAAGGCGGTCTTAAAAAACGCATTACGCCCTATATAGATGGAAGGAGGGAGTATGAATCCATGTTATGTCCAATTAATTTTTTTTCGCTTGCTGTATAATGAATGTAACCTACTCATACCAACATTTTAGTGCATTCCAAATGTCTATACTACCGCTGCAATTCGAACTGAATTTGAATTCGTTTCTCTATTTCAATAAGAATCTACAATCATGATTGTTGCCAACTTCAACCATCATTCGTGTATTACCTTAATAACACACCACATGATTACTATAGAGATAGATATGAACTATGTGCACTACATGAACTCGAATTCTATTTTTTTAATACACTTGATGTTGATTCCAAATAATAGTACATTTGATGTACTAACTATATATTCATAATCTAAACCATGTTCCATACGTACACCGTGTTTATCACACATAGTATAGTGCCCCGCCCCCTACATTATGACAAGTATTTAGACCTGAGCTGCAAAAGCCACACATTAGCCCAAATTATGATCAATGTTCTATATATTATATGTAGTACTAGCAAGATGCCCATGCGTTCCACAGAACATCAACATGATCAAGGGGAGGCCTAATTTGCAAATATGGAGAGGGGTGTGGGTATATTTTTTTCAAAATTGCCATAGTTTCCTTCCTATCCGTCAGATATAAATCAGACAGCCTATATTGCAGGAAGGCAGGCACACCATCATCAACAACTCCGTATTTTTATAAGAGTAGAGATAAAATATATTATATGTAGTATAACATGTTCATAACCACACCATGCGTCGGTTTAAAACACTATGATAAATTCTTCAAATATCCCAATTCGCTTTTTATAATGAAGTATGATCTCTATTCCTCTTTTACACCCACACAATACTCTTATCTTTGTAGCTAGCACTAACTTTCTCTCGTGCATGTACACGGCCGCATCCCTCTCACCCTCCCTCAGCATTATCTAGCTCCATCGCGCAAATTCGTCTTTTCACTTTAGGTCGTTCACCCATGGTGTGTGTAGGCCCCCCAGCTCCTTCTTTACGGCACACATCGATCAATATGCCTCTCTAGCCAGGTGTACCTGATGTCTACTATGCAACCTTCTTCTTGTAGACGTTTTTGAGCCTCCAAGTGCAGAGGTTTGTAGGGTACAGTAGCAAATTTCCCTCAAGTGGATGACCTAAGGTTTATCAATCCGTGGGAGGCGTAGGTTGAATATGGTCTCTCTCAAGCAACCCCGCAACCGACTAGCAAAGAGTCTCTTGTCTCCCCAACACACCCAATACAATGGTAAATTGTATAGGTGCACTAGTTCGGCGAAGAGATGGTGATACAAGTGTAATATGGATAGTAGATATAGGTTTTTGTAATATGAAAATATAAAAACAGCAAGGTAGCAAGTGATAAAAGTGAGCGTAAACGGTATTGCAATGCGTTGAAACAAGGCCTAGGGTTCATACTTTCACTAGTGCAAGTTCTATCAACAATAATAACATAATTGGATCATATAACTATCCCTCGACATGCAACAAAGAGTCACTCCAAAGTCACTAATAGTGGAGAACAAACAAAGAGATTATGGTAGGGTACGAAACCACCTCAAAGTTATCCGGTCGATCTATTCAAGAGTCCGTAGTAAAATAACATGAAGCTATTCTTTCCATTTGATCTATCATAGAGTTCGTACTAGAATAACACCTTAAGACACAAATCAACCAAAACCCTAATGTCACCTAGATACTCCAATGTCACCTCAAGTATCCGTTGGTATGATTATACGATATGCATCACACAATCTCGGATTCATCTATTCAAACCAACACAAAGTACTTCAAAGAGTGACCCAAAGTTTCTATCGAAGAGTCAAGACGAAAACGTGTGCCAACCCCACGAGGTCACGGAACCCGCAAGTTGATCACCAAAACATACATCAAGTAGATCACGTGATATCCCATTGTCACCACAGATAAGCACATGCAAGACATACATCAAGTATTCTCAAATCCTTAAAGACTCAATCCGATAAGATAACTTCAAAGGAAAACTCAATCCATTACAAGAGAGTAGAGGGGGAGAAACATCATAAGATCCAACTATAATAGCAAAGCTCGCGATACATCAAGATCGTACCACCTCAAGAACACGAGAGAGAGAGAGAGAGATCAAACACATAGCTACTAGTACATACCCTCAACCCCGAGGGTGAACTACTCCCTCCTCGTCAACGAGAGCGCCGGGATGATGCAGCTGACCACCGGTGAGGGATCCCCCCCTCCGGCAGGGTGCGGAACGGGGTCCCGATTGGTTTTTGGTGGCTACAGAGGCTTGCGGCGGCGGAACTCCCGATATATTCTACTCTTCGATGTTTTTAGGGTATATGGATATATATAGGCGAAAGAAGTCGGTCAGGGGAGCCATGAGGGGCCCACGAGGGTGGGGGCGCCCAGGGGGGTAGGGCGCGCCTCCCTGCCTCGTGGCTTCCTCGAAGCTTCCCTGACGTCTACTCCAAGTCTCATGGATTGCTTATGTTCCAAAAATAACTCTCCCGAAGGTTTCATTCCTTTTGGACTCCGTTTGATATTCCTTTTCTTCGAAACACTGAAATAGGCAAGAAAACAACAATTTGGGCTGGGCCTCCGTTTAATAGGTTAGTCCCAAAAATAATATATTAGTGTTTAGTAAAGCCCATAAACATCCAAAACAGAGAATATAATAGCATGAATACTTCATAAATTATAGATACGTTGGAGACGTATCAGCATCCCCAAGCTTAATTCCTGCTCTTCCTCGAGTAGGTAAATGATAAAAGAAATAATTTATGAAGTGTGAATGCTAGCAGGTGCACAAGTTTGATCAATGATAATTTCAATCACCTTTTCTAGTAAGATCCGCACCAGAGTGGTATGGTAATCCTGTTCTGGAGGTCATGTTACTTGACCATGATGAACCTACGAACTATGAGGAAGCGATGATGAGCCCAGATTCTGCGAAAAGCATCCAGGTTCGGCTATTGGTTATTGACCGGAGACGTGTTTCGGTCATATCTACATAGTTCTCGAACCCATAGGGTCCGCACGCTTAACGTTCGGTGACGATCGGTATTATGAGTTTATGTGTTTTGATGTACCGAAGGTAGTTCCAAGTCCCAGATATGATCACGGACATGACGAGGAGTCTCGAAATGGTCGAGACATAAAGATCGATATTGGATGACTATGTTTGGACATCGGAAGGGTTCCGAGTGAGTTCGGGCATATACCGGATTACCGGGGGGGGGGGGTTATCGGAACCCCCAGGGAGTTTAATGGCCTTATGGACCTTAGTGGAGAGAGAGAGAGGGGCTGCCAGGGCAGGCCGCGCGCCCCCTCCCCCTCTGGTCCGAATTGGACTAGGAAGGGGCGCCCCCCTTTTCTTCTCCCTCTCTCCTCCTTCCTTCTCTCCTACTCCTACTACATGGAAGGGGGGAATCCTACTCCCAGTGGGAGTAGCACTCCCCATGGGGCGCGCCATAGGAGGGCCGGCCCTCCCCCTCCTCCACTCCTTTATATACGGGGGAGGGGGCACCCCATAGACACACAAGTTGATCATTGATATTTTAGCCGTGTGCGGTGCCCCCCTCCACCATAATCCACCTTGGTCATATCGTCGTAGTGCTTAGGCGAAGCCCTGCGTCGGTAGCTTCATCATCACCGTCATCACGCGGTCGTGCTGACGAAGCTCTCCCTCGAAGCTCTGCTGGATCGTGAGTTCGTGGGACGTCATCGAGCTGAACGTGTGCAGATCGCGGAGGTGCCGTATGTTTGGTACTAGGATCGGTCGATCATGAAGACATACGACTACATCAACCGCGTTGTCGTAACGCTTCCGCTTTCGGTCTACGAGGGTACGTGGACAACACTCTCCCCTCTCATTGCTATGCATCACCATGATCCTGCGTGTGCGTAGGAATTTTTTTGAAATTACTACGTTTCCCAACAAGTTGTTGGTGATGATGATGACGATGATTTCCCCCTCCGGGAGGAAAGTTCCCCTGGCGGAATCGCTCCACCGGAGGGCAAAAATGCTTCTACCCAACTTCCGCCTCGAGATGGCGGCGCTCCGTCTCGAAAGTCATCTCCTTATTTTTTTCTAGGTCAAAATGACCTATATACCAGAAGATGGGCACCTGAGGTGGGCCTGGGTGAGCACAACCCACCAGGGCGCGCCTGGGCTCCCTAGCGCGCCCAGGTGGGTTGTGCCCACTTGGTGGGCCCCTTATGGTAGTTATTTGCTCCAATATTCATCATATATTCCATAAAAATTCTCCGTGAAGTTTCAGCTTGTTTGGAGTTGTGCATAATAGGTAGCTTGACGTAGCTTTTTCAGTCCAGTTTCCAAATGCTGAATTCTCCTCTCGGTGTGTACCTTGCTAATTATGAGACAAAAGGCATTAGAATTACTCCAAAAAGCATTAATATGGATAAAACATCATAAATAACAGAAGGAAACATGATGCAAAATGGACGATTAGTCACCTTGCAAAGGGGGAGCAATGAAGCAAAGATTCAGATTTCCAAGTGCGTGATGTTATGAAGGAGCCTTTCAAGAGAAGGAGGAGCAGCGTTGAGCCTATACAACCAGTTATGGTAAGTCACTATATTACAATTACCGGGACATCCTGTTTGTGTGAAACTGTGCTTGCGTAGGGTTCCTCACATGTAAACATGTCATTGGGCCACTGATTAATACTCCCTCCGCTCACTATTATAAGATGTTCTAACTTTTTCTAATTCAGATGTATGTAACACATTTTAATATGTCTGTTCACTCGTTCAGTACCGATGTAGTCTATACTTAAATATATAAAACATTTTATAATAGTGGACAGAGTGAGAAACTCCTTCCTTCTGTGGTAGAGTTCTCGATGTCATAAATGTCATAACTAAGCATATGTTCACTTCATTAGCCTCCTTATCATTACTAGGATCTTGAGTACATACTAGCCGAGATACTTCATAAGGGGCAAACAATGTCACATTACTTGTTCCATTATATAGAAGATACATTAGTTGATTCAAATGTAGCTAGGTCAAGGATGTTATTGAGGTGTGCATGTATGCATGCTGCCAACACAATAGTTCAATTGCTTGTTTGCTTCAGACATAGCTAAATTGCTCATTTCAATTGTTTTATTTGTCCTGCAGTTAATGAGATGCCCAAACAATGATGCCTGATGTAGGGTACTTATATAACTATTAGTTGACATAATTAAATGCCTTACCATTTCATTACTCTGGCAAAGTGTGCCTGAAGCTTTGAAGTCCATTAGCTAACTATTACTGCATGAGGCTCACAATCTAGTTTTTATGAGGCTAATGATTGCATAGTTTTGTTTGTTATAGTAGGTTTGTATGAATACCTCTATAGTTCATTATGCTCCCTAAGACTCTTTTGAAACATGCCACACAATGTTCCAGCTAGTTAATACGAGCTACACAATGGCTAACTGCTTACTTACTTATATGTAAGATATATCTAATGTTCTGTAGCCGCGTGTGGTCTAAATTTGTAACATGTCAGTGCTTTGGATTTGGCCCCAACATCGTGCTCCTTCGGTGAGAGAATAGAGATTTCTGTACGCGTGCTGCACAGACTACCATATTTATAATTTTTTAAATATCACCTGCTTATGCTTCATGACGTGTACATTATTGTTAGTCTTGTTTGCCATGTATTGCCCTAGTCATGTACTTACAGAAACATTTCAGGATAAAGTGACATTAACACAAAGCTCTCAGAGCGATGTGGCATGGCCGTTACCAAATGATTACAGATTGGAATTGGAATGTGCTGATGTTCTAGAGCATCAACTAGAGGCGGCAAGACAACGTGCATATGAGTTTCAAGATGTAATCAACATGTTGAGAATGGAGAAGCAAGAATCAGATGCAATAGTCAACAAAGTGAAATAAGAGACTGAGGAAACCACAAAGAAAGTGGAGATTTTGCGGACTAAAGTTGGTGCTATCGAACCGCCAATCCTATTTTATGAAGAGATTATAGTTCAAATGGTAAGTTGTCTTGATGCATGTCCATGATGTATGAGGTGTATGTGCCTAATGTATGTAATTTGATGTTTGGTTACACTTTATTATCACTTGTGGCAAACTTTGATACTCAGTGGATGTAATTTGTCGCAATTTCTTTAGTGTATAGTGTAAGATTATATTTCGTTTCTTTGCCTTAATTTCATTATTGTATAATGTAGGGTTTTGGGGGGGGGGGGGTTGTATAGAGTAGAATGATGCTTTGCTATTGTATATGCTACAGTTGAAACAGGGGCCAACAGGTGAAAACGTTACCTGGACGCCATCGGAACAGAACAAAAATGGGTACTCATAGTGGGTCGTTATTGGGTTGGCCTACTAATAAATAAGTGGACCCTAATCTATGTGGGCCCATAATGGCTCGGATGGTCCAATCTATGAGGCTTGTTACATTCATGGGCCATCACGTGGCAGAAATGGATTTCGGGCTCGAATGTGGGCACATACTAACAAGGGCTCTTATCAGGCCGTTAACAGGCCGAAAACTCGTTTGGGCCGCAATAGTGGAAATGAAACCATGGGCAACTAGCAGGCCGCAATAGACCTCAGTTAATGCTTGGCCCATTTCCATGTCAGGTCGTTAACATGTTGTAATCCTATCGGGCCATAAGTGGGCCGACGTACAACACTGACCTTTAACAGGATGAAAGTCAAGTCGGGCTGGAATTGTGTTGTGGAGAACATGGGACGCTAATGGACCCAAAGTCAGGTCGGATCATAAATGGCACAACCGTGGCCCGGCCGTTAATAGGCCGAAAGACACATTGGGCTAGAAATTGGCCCAACTACAGAATGGTCTGCTAAAAGGCCAAAAGAGTACCGCCTGGAAATTGGCCCAACTACAAAATGGGCCACTAAAAGGCCAGAAGATGTATCACCTAGAAATTGGCCCATCCCTAGAATGGGCGCGAAAGAGACCGAAAGAATCTCTGGCCAAAAATGAGCCCAAAGACATAACTGGCAGTTAACGGGTTGGAATTGACGATGGGCCGCAATGGTGTCAAATCATCAACGAGCCTTTGTCAGGTCCAAATGGAAGAACTCGTATGTGTCATGGTTGTAAATGGGTCGGACGCAAGTAGGCCGTAAATGGGTCGACCCGCTTATTTTGACTGGGTCGGCCTTTTTAACCTAAATGGGCCACTGTTGGGCTGTTCCACGTGTCATCATTTTATTGGCGCCTCTCGTTCATTGGACGGATGACATCTATCGCAACGCTGAGCTGACACGTGGTTCCGTTGGCGAATGAGAATTTGACACGTGGAAAATCGCCATTTGTTCGGGTTGTTAATGGGTTATCGGATCCAAAAGGAACCCGACAGCTTAACGGCGACCTGCTATGGTGGATGCCACATGTCGGTTATCCTTGACGAAAACACTTCCATGACACGCCATTTATCATCATGGAAGTGGACACCTCTGTGATGATAATCTGAGTATTGTCATGGAACACCTCTACGACAGCATATGTATGACTATCTTGATTTTATCATAAAATTGTCACGAATGTACATGCATGACAGAAAATGTAACCTAATGTGACAAACACGTATCATCACATAAGTTTTTTTTGTAGTGAGAGCTTGCAATAAGCATGACAACATAATGTAGATAACAAAACATCAATTAATATGACAATACACCATTGTTTTATTCTTAGTGGCAACAATACAAATACGTTTCTTGTTTCTTTCTGGCACTGGGATATATAGCATCGCAAGATTGAACCCACTACAAAGCGCCACTCCCCTTGAAGACAAACCCATCGAACTTGGCCAAAGAAGGTAGATAGATCGGAGAGCATGCAAATCTACTTAATTATACAATAAGAAAATCTTAAAAGATTCAATTGATTTCAATAAACAATCTTATTCATAAAGTGACAATCCATCATGTCCCAATAACACACACCACCAATTACATCGAATTGATCCCTATATGTGAGACAGCTCATGGGAACATGGTATTGAAAATCCAAATAGAGAGCGAGTCATCTAGCTACTACTATGGACCCTAAGGTCCTTATGGAACTACTCACACATAGTCATGGAGGTATCAAGGTTGATGAAGAAGCCTCCGACAATGGATCCCCCTCTAGCAGAGCTCCGGATCAGGCCTACATATTAGATCTTCACGAAACTGGAACTTGTGGCGGAGGAAAAATTCTTCTAAAAATATGGTGGAGTGTTTTGGTATTTATAGGAGTTTATGGCTGTGGAACGGAGGAAAGGTGATGAAGGTGGGACCCACACGGCCCAGGGGCGCACCAGGTGCGTGTGGGCCCCCTTTGGCTCCTCTTGGTCTTCCCTCACGCACTCAGTCATTTTTGGCACGCACCTCACGCACTCAGTCATTTTTCTTCACAAAAATATTCAGAATTTTTTATTTTTTTAGTATTATTTTTAATTTACTGTTCATCAAGTGCAGATGAGCCCGAACTCAGAATTGGATATTCGGTTTTTCAAGCATTTTTGCAGATCGCAAGTGGCCCATTTAAAGTTGGGCTAGATTGGACCTTCTTCTACTAGCCCACAGTCCAGACGAGACCTGACCACTTGTTATCGTCCCATTAGCTCAAAAAAAAAAAAAAAAACTTGTTATCGTCCCATCGATTCCCCACCAGCCAAGGCCCCCGCTACCTCCGCCGCTCCTCGCCGGCGACATCAGTGAGCGTACGGACCCGCCCGTGGCCCCGAGATACAAATTCCGCCATTCCCGGAGGTCACCTGTCATCACCATCCGAGTTCTGGTGAGCCCGCCGTTGCTCGCCTGCTAGGCTCTACCCTTTTTGTTCTGTCTTACCGGCACTTGTTGGGGGTTCCTCCATTGGTAACACCTCAAGATTTGCTGATATTTTGCGGTTTGCCTGTTCGATTCCAAAAGGAAAGTCTGTTGTTGGTAGCTGCTTGGTAGATGGAGGCGCTCCTTTGATTCTAGGACCAGTCTCGGAGCCATAATGGGAAGCAAGGCTGTACATGTCGCGTCGTGTCAGCGTGTGGTTACCCCATAGAATCATTCGATATGTAGTTGCTTCAATGGCACAACTTCATTGAACTCCATAGGTTTCTGTGTTGTCTGAATCTAGTTAGGGCAATATGTTGTTTGATGTGGGTTGACGACCTAATAATCGGTCCTTTTTTTTGTTGGGAAAATAGGAACAAAGTTGTAGCTTTGACTTTGAAGGAACATCGATTATCATTTCCATACATCAATTTAGTCTATCGATTAATGTTTCGCTGATATCTTCGTATAGGCATTTTAGATGTGCAGGGTTGTTATTAGTAAGTACTTATGCTACTTATGAGATCCGTGACACAACTAAGTTGGTGGGCTGGTTATTGTTTAGCTTGCTTCCTTGCTATTAGTTTGCCAAAGCATATCTTTCTTTGGCTACCACCCAGTTAGCGCCCTCCATTTTTCCGTCAAACCTTTGTTTTTAGCTTCTACTAGGCAACATTTCCTGACATTTATGTGTTGTTCATCCAGTGGTGCCTTAAATTGGTGAAATCGATACACGGCTATTGGAAACTTTAGAGTTTAGCCTCATCATATTCATGACTCATCAAAAGCGTGAAGCCAGTTCCAGCAATGAAGATTGGGCATCAAAACGCCCAAAAGGTGCTGCCACTTCTACTGAAAAGGATTGTCAAGTAGAGACTGCTAGTTCTCAAGAAACGAATGGTGAAAAGAGAGACACCTCTCAAAAGGGAAGCAACTTGCTCCTAGACCCATGCATCTCGGATGAGAAATCCACAACCATCTCGGAAGTTCCAAGTCAGCAAGAGATGATACTAACTAGTGTTGAAGCCGATGCTGCAGAAGACAAGGGCTGCAGGCATACAATGGAGGATGCCTGGGTGGTGCTTCCTGATGCTAGCATGGGATCTCCTGGAAATTTGAGGTGCCCCTCTTTCTCTCATATTAATTACTTGCATGCAATGTATGTAGCTAATGTAGGTAGTTTGATGCAGATCTGCACATTTTGCAATATATGATGGGCATGGTGGCCGCTTGGCCTCGGAATATGCACAGAAGCACTTACACCCGCATGTTATTGCTGCAGGATTACCACGTGAGTTGGTCTGTTCACATTGTCTGCTTCTGTTCAATGTTTTCATTAATCATTAGTATGTTATGATGTATTTGTTCTGTCTTCAGTTGCTCGTACTGAGGGGTGCAAGCGGCATCCCGCTTCGTCCCATGAAACTCATCAATTAGTTCATAATCTGCTCATCACTTGCTTAAAATTAACACTACACTTGTACTATGGTATTGTCCAGTAGCCTGCCTTGCTTGCATTTCTACTCGTACAGATGGATTTTTTCTTACCTATTTTTTCATTTTTTTAGTGCTACACTCAGATGGTTTCTTTGCATCCTCCTTGGAATGGTGTTTCAGTGACACTTTTCCTAATGTTTTCTTCTGCTTCTTTGTCTATTCAACTACTGTCTCATTGGAGTTTTAGTAATTTCTATCGTCATTCTTTTCTTCTCCTTCTATGCCTACTTAACTGTTGTCTCTTTTTTAGTAAATTTTATCCTCATTTTTTCTTCTGCTTCCATGCCTATTCAACTAACGTCTCCCTGGAATATCTTTGTGTGCAATCAAGGCGAAGCTTTTCATGATAGCTTCCATTTATGATTATGCACTTCACATCTTCTCCTTTGGCCTGGTCGATGAGGAATTGATATCTATTAGATCACTTGACCATTTATTGCTTCTTGACATCAACTCCTTACCGAGAGTGCTAACTTTTGGACTTTCAATTTGTACAAAATTGAGTTTATACCTTTTATTTTTCGTTTATTTTGATTAGGAGACCATTTCATGAGTAATTCATGTTCAAATTAACTTGCATGATTCTGATATTCCAGTTGTGTTTATTCTGTTGTTGGCTATTTAACTAATATCGATATGTTATCTTGCAGATGAATGTTAAAGTAGCAAAGAAGGCCATTATTGAAGGTATTTAGTACATGAAATTCTTCTCTTGTCTAGACTCTAGACTATAACAGCACTAATAATAATAATTAGAAGAGCCCTTCTACTAGTTTCATCGCTGTACTTCACAATTTTCATTATGCATACAATAAAAAAAGGGTCTTTATCTTATTCAAGGATCAAATTGATCCTATGTTTCTGCACTGACATGGAAGGCAGCCTTGGCCCTTATGGGCTGTTTGGTTTTCACCTGGGTGCGCCCTGCCAATCATGGGTGAGCCAATTAATTGACGCAGCATCTGGCCGCCCCGGACTTGCTAACTTTTTGGCGTCAAACTTAATTGGGGGAGCTGGAGTGGGCTGGGTGTACCAAAATATTGGCTCCCATCCAAATGGGAAGCCAGGCTTGGTCAGCGACCAATTATTTGGATCGGCAGTTGAGGGCTGCAATCCAAATAGCCCCTTAATCTTTGAGCATGTTACATGCTGGTGAGGTTATCTTAGAATTCTTAAGATATTTCTCAGTTTCTCTAACTGTCATTCTAGAATAGATGTATTGTATGGAAAATGGCAATGGGGATTGCCATCTTGTATGGGATTTTCAGCTTTTGAGTCGGCATGATTTTAGTTCTACTTTACACTAGCATTTTGCCAGTACAACATATTATTTTTCTTCTGTGCTTCTATGGTGCCTTTTTGCTATTTGGTTCTTCTTATTGCTCATTCAATGTTCTTCCGTTTTATGTTTTTTTTATACCACTGATTTATCTTTACCTAATGCTAATTGTTTGTAGGTTTCCGTAAAGCTGATGAATCACTATTGCAAGAAAGTGCTAAAGGTAAGAAATTATGGTCTCAATTTTCATCATTTGTTCCTCTGCAATTTCCAGTGTTTGTGACGCCAGTTTGCCCAGGCACTCTTTTTCTGAATGGCTGGTTAGACCTATGTCCCTTATTGGGACATTATCTAGCAGGGCTAGTGTACTGATATACTAATTACTGGTTAGACTAATGTGGGGGGGGTGGGGGGGGGGGGGTGAATAGGTACAATTACAAATTTTAATTGTTACTTAGCAATTTTAGGCAATAATGTGGAATATGAAAGTGAGCCTAACAATTGCAAGTATAATGCTAGGAGCTAAGCAAGATAAACAAGTAACACAACTAGGTGAGTAAGCAAGCACAATATGATATAAGTAAGTGCTAAGAGACAAGTAGCCACAAGTAGAGAGTTAGGGTTAGGGATAACCGCAACTCCGGGAGACGAGGATGTATGCCGATGTTCACTTCCTTGGAGGGAAGCTACGTCACCGTTAGAGAGGTGGATGTTACCACGAAGGCACACCAACGCCACGAAGGCTCACCTTATTCTCCCTTTGAGACAACACCATGAAGGCGTTTCTCAACCACTAGTGGTAGACCTTGGGGTGGTCTCCAAACCCTCACAAACTTTTCCGGGGGTAATCACAATGATCGATTCCTCTCCGAAAGACTCCTACCGCCTAGGAGTCTCCAACCTCCAAGAGTAACAAGAACGATGGGGAAAAGTTCAAGACTTGCTCAAATCGCGAATTCCTTTGGTGCAAAGAAGGAGAAGGAGTGGATCTATCACTTGGTCGGACAACTTCTCTCAAATGCTCTCAAATCCCTTGGGGATCTAAGATTTGGTGTGGAAGAGTGAGAGAGAGAGAGAGAGAGAGAGAGTGAAATGTGTTCTAGGGTTTGTTCAAAGTGAATGGTCAACCCTCTCCCGTGCAGGAAGAGGGCTATATCAGGAAACCCCGGACATCCGGCACATGGCCGGACATCCGGCAAGTTCACCAAATTAAAACGCCCTCTGGATAGCACAAGCCGGACGTCCGGCAAGTAAGCCCGGAAATCTGGGGTGCAAGGAGAGCCCGGACATCCGGCATAGAGGGCCGGACATCCGGCAAACAACACCAGCACAAAGTGCTCTCTGGATAGCTAGGTCCGGATATCCGGCGAGCAGGCCGGATATCCGGCGTGAGGCCCGGACATCCGGGGTGAAGCCCGGACATCCGGCAGGTCAGAGACAGAACATGCCAGAGAGTATAAAGAAGGAACTAAAACATTTTTGGGAAGGAGGTTTGTGGCAAGAGCAAGTCTTTAACTAACCCTATCGATCCCCTCTTAATAGTGCGGGATCCTATACTCAAGAAAACAAATATGTAATCAATTTTGATGCTTCATCCTTGGGTAAAATCACTTCGTATGCTCTTGGTCCACACACTTTGATTAACCGGGACTGACACCTGAGATTTACTTGACAAACATAGTTAGTCCCCTACATGTATATTGTCATCAATATCGAAACATGATGTAAGGGCATGATTGCACTTTCATCTAGGCAAGGAAGGGATGCCATAAACTTCTATAGTATTCCACTAGCGGACCAGTTGAGCTGGGCCAGCTTTGCACCCAATCTCCACCATTATCTTTCTTCCTTTTACCTATATCTCTTTCTTCTCCCTTGCAATTGGTGGTTTTTTAGGCAGTGCCTATGTGCGTCTAGATGGTCACCCATCACCCCGCGTAAGCGCTAGCACTTTTTCTGAACCTTGGCTGGTGCTTTGAGCTAAAGATAGGTAAATCAACACAATGACGTAGGGTGAGCCTCAGTTCTTACGGTGACTAGGATAACCTCTTAGTTATGATGGCAGATTGACAATAGTAAACATTTTGTTGTACCAAGTGCGCAGGGCCTAGAAAGATGGCAGTGTCGAAAAACTCTATTATTTAAGTTTATTTCTTTCTTATCGGTTGCTTCTCTCATGATATTAATAGTACTCACGTGTCTTGTCTATAGGAAACTGGCAAGATGGCGCAACAGCTGTATGTGTTTGGGTCTTGGGACAGACGGTAAGTTTATAGTACCAGGGATTTTCTTCATTATGCACAACCTTTTTTGCACCGTCATACTCTGGAATTCGTTTTGGTTATCCAGTTTGGAGTTTGTATGGAATCAGGGTCTATGAGATTATTTGTTCCTTTATTAAATATATACTTTCATTCACCTAGTTGGAGATACTGTTTCATCAGTGTCCCCATGATTAATTATTTTTATATCACATGCCTACGTTCAAGCCAGCATAACTCTGGCATAATCGACCGTGACTAATCTACCAACAACATAATTAACTCTTTGGTTTCTCTTCTCATGCGCAACAAACTCTAATTATGTGGTGTTATCTTTTTGGTACGGAATGCTCGTGCTTGATTTGAGATGCATAATTTGTTCATTTTGCAAATTTTTACGTGTGAAATCTCAATCCTTAATTTTACACTCCCTCCGTCCCAAAATATGAGGTGTACTAGGTTTTTCAAAAGTCAAAACATGTGCATGTTTGACCAAGTTTTGAGAAAAAAGTACCAATATCTACAGTACCAAATTTGTATCATTGTATCCATCACGAAAAGTATTTTCATATTTTATTTTTATTGTGAATGTCGATATTTTATTCTATAATCTTGGTCAAACATACACAAGTTTGACTTGCACGAAGATCGATACACCTTATATTCTGGAATGGAGGGAGTACTATTTAATCATTGCAATCTATTTTGCATAAGCGGTTCTTTGTTGACATGTTCCAGGTTGTAGTTGCGAATGCTGGGGATGCTAAAGCAGTATTAGCTCGTTCTACTTCAACTGATGGTGAAGGTGCGGTGGCTGACACCAAAAGTCCACTGAAAGCTATTGTTTTGACAAGAGAACACAAAGCCATCTTTCCACAAGAACGCTCGAGAATCCAGAAGGTGAATAGCTTTATGGTTCCAACATTAATTCAGTTCTCCCTCATAAATTATGTTTTGCTTCGTTTTGTATGTTCCAAATGAAACAGCTCCCTGCTTGATCTATAGTTGCCAATGCAAGGATGTTGTCTCATTTTTTTTTTTGGCACCATAAGTTGTCAAATCAGATCTGATTATGGCAATTATACCAAATTGAAGCCTGATATTATTCTAGTTTGTTCACATGACTTTCTCGAGCATTACAATATTAGCATTTCGGTTGTGCATCCAACCTATGCCTAGTTGCCTTGCCCTAATTGCTACCAATTGTTAGCGATAGGAATTAGCTGATTTGTGATAAGAAGTACAAATTTGTTCTCCTGTAGTCCATTTGCTCCTCTATTGATTTTCTTCTGTGGACTCATTTGCTCCTAATTTTACCACTGCTCTCCGAACGCCGTATTTGACGAGCACCTTACCATTGCATATTAAATGTTCATTTTGATGTGTCTTGGCTCACGGTTAATTTAACCTTGTTCTTGTACAAAGGCTGGAGGTTCTGTTGGTCCTAATGGAAGACTACAAGGGCGCATTGAAGTATCTAGAGCTCTTGGAGATCGTCACTTTAAGAAGGTTTACTGATGCAAATTTATTTGCTGATATTTTTTATTCTGGTGTTCCATTTGTGTATATGGAAAATATATACTGTTGGAGTATAGCACTTTCTCCTCCTTTTTCTTAAAATGGTAGGAATTAGACCCTCAATTCCCATGCCCATCTACCAAATAGATGACATTTCTTAGTATACGTTATTCAATCACTCAATGGAACTCCTTGTGAGTTCCAGAAGCATAGGGTCACTGATAATGACCACAGAGATGTATCTGTTTGCTTAGAAATAATTATGCTTACAGTTATGCGCACTTTTATGTTTATTGTAGACCAAGTAGTTTTTTTTTGGCAGAAAGATCAAGTAGTGAAGTTTTTTGTTTCTGGGATGCTGGTAAACCCTAGTATCAAACTATCAGTTCTATTTTCTCACTTGGCCATCCGTTTGCAAGACACCGCAATAATGGAGGTACCCATGGGAGTGTCCATGAAAACACAGAT
The DNA here is from genome assembly GCA_021605205.1 of Aegilops longissima. NCBI lineage: Eukaryota > Viridiplantae > Streptophyta > Magnoliopsida > Poales > Poaceae > Aegilops > Aegilops longissima. Next base: position 35,995 of record JAHIAM010005069.1, on the reverse strand, counting down.
CTGTTGTATAGAGTTCACATCCATTGGGTACAACTTTGGACTTACATTTCTAATTTATGTGAGTCGCTAGTTCTTACATTATGTTGCTCACATCCAAATCTGTTGAAGACTCAAAACACACTGCATTTGTATGAGGTACCCACATTACAGAGATAATTTTACAACATTTGCTGAAGGTTCTATCTAAGTTTTGCGAAGACATAGATTCTCTTGTTTTTGCACATGAAGCTGTGTCTAGCCAAAATACCCAATATTTTTTATTCATCACTACATCTATTGGAAAAGAAAAAGAAAAATGTGTTCCTGCATGTTTAATCCAAGCTCCTTAAGCACGCTTGCTGAAAGCTAGTTATGTTAAGTATGCTGTCTATAAATGGAGCATCAACATATATCAATCAACTATCGTGCAGGTGGGGTTGATTGCAACACCAGATGTCCATTCTTTTGAACTCACAGTGAAGGACCATTTCATCATTCTTGGGTGTGATGGCTTATGGGGAGTATGTTTATTTCCTGTTCCTTTGCTATATTAGTTTTCGCTTCACTTGGATTTCTTCAATCATATTTGTGGTAAGTCTTAACTTTCTATGTGAACCCAGGTGTTTGGGCCAAGTGACGCTGTTGAATTTGTCCAGAAGCAATTGAAGGTGTTATTTCTTCACACTAATCTCTATAACTCTAAATACATTTGTTTCTTGTACCCACTATTTTCTGCTAGTTATCTCTACTGAGGTAAAACTGATTAGATTTTGATCGGACGATGCCGAAATTAAATTGTAAGCCTATTTTGTAGTAAAATTTGTGTTACTCATTCTCACATGGATGAGATTGCCTGTGTATATATGGTAGAGCTCCATGATCTCATGATGTAGCCGAAGGTTGGCAAGTGGGCGGGCGCAGGCACCCAGCGCAGGACGCAGCTCCTCTGACGTGCCGTCAGCCCACTGACACGTGGGGCCAGCCCCACGCATCAGTGAGCCAACGGCAGGGTGCAGTACGGCAGAGGAGCCTGCTCCCCCAGCGCAGTATTAATGATTGGGGTTTTGGAAGGGATAATTTCTTGGGAGAAGACATCATAATTCATACTTTTACTTTGTATTATTATATAGGACACACATGACTAACCTAGTTCTTATGTAAATTCAAACTCTGAGGCATCATAACCTTTGTTAACACGACTCTGCTAAATAGGAGACGTCTTCAGCCACACTCGCGGTGCGGCGCCTGGTGAAGGAGGCTGTCCGTGAGAGGCGGTGCAAGGATAACTGCACTGCTGTTCTGATCGTCTTCAAGCACTAGAATTGTTTGGCTGTTGCAACCCTTTTCACAGAACCAAACCCGAGAAGATAAATTTGCTAGCAAAGAGCAATATGAGATTCAAGCCTGCATCTCCATGATTTTCATGCTCTGACAAACAGAGTGTATGAGACCACTGTTAGTGCACTATCTGTACTTCATTTGGACATTTGTTTTGCTTTTTCAAACGATTCTTGTAGCAAAAGCCCCTCTAAACTGTTCTAAAGAAAGGTTACTTGGCCGGTCTCATGTGATCCAAGTCTTTTTACAGCTGTTTACGAGGTCTGACCTGCTTCTTTATTTTATGTTTTCCATCGAGAAGACTAGATCTTCAATCAATGCATATAGGAGTACGTGAATCTTTGGATTCTGATCCAGTTGTCAGTACGTATAAGACTAGCCATAGTGGGAGTAACTTCAGCAGTAACATCGAGTCCAACTCAGCAAATTTACTTATGTGGCAATGAGTTAATGAGGAGAGAGGTAGTTGTAGTAACTTAGCTAGTTACTGTAACATCACATGTCCCAATGCAATATGAGTCTATAACATAATAAATGAAGCTTTGCATGTTACCACATTTATGTTACTACCCATTATGAAGGTAGTAACATAGTCTAGGGATATGTGTATGTTACTAGTGTATGTTACTATGCACTATGGCTAGTCTAACTTAATCCTAGATTCATGTGCTGAGAATCGATCCAAGGTCCACATAATGATTTTACGGGGAAATGTGGCATCTCCAAATCGTGTGTTCCTCCTTTGGAGGATTAGGCATCTCCAATGCCGACCTGTAAATTTTCTCCCGCATCCGTTCAATGTTACCGTTCAAATAGCCGCATACATAGAGTACAAACGTTTAAATAGTCGCATACATAGAGTACACATGTTCAAATAGCCCACGCAGTAGTAGTTCAAATTTAAAAAAGTTCAAATATTACTCCCTCTTTTTTGGCTTATAGGGCTTATTTCAAAATCTTGGTTTTTATTTTATTTTATAGAGCTCAATTTGGTTGTTCCCTATCATAAGTTTAGATTCCAAGGTGCATTAAATCGTTGCATGCAAGTATTAAGAGAAAATTGACCAGTACATATACTTTATGCATGCATTGTAATTAATACATTGGTAGACATAGTTTTTTTTAAGAAAAAAAGAGCATTAATTGGCTGCTTTTGCAAATTACAAAAAGTATTCCACCACTCACCATCTATCTTGATTGGTGAGATTTTTGAATTGAGCCTTATAAATCGGAAAGGAGGGAGTACATCGCAACATTGTTGTCCCCTTTAATCGCCCATAGATGCTCAATCATATTTTCTCAAAATAATCATGATATGTATAACAAGATGGTATCTCGCTAGCCTTTTCTAAGACCGTAAAACATAAATGCAGAGCACCTTTAAAGATCAAGGACTGACTAGACATTGTAATTCATGGTAAAAGAGATCCAGTCATAGTCCTCAATATAAATTAATAGTAATGAATGCAAATGACAGCTGCACTCTCCAGCTAGTGCTTTTTAATAAGAGGGTGATGACTCAACATAAAAGTAAATAGATAGGCCCTTCGCAGAGGGAAGCAGAGATTTGTAGAGGTGCCAGAGCTCGGTTTTGGAATAAAGATAAATAATATTTTGAACGGCATACTTTCATTGTCAACATAACAACCAAGAGATGGCGATATCTTCCATGCTACACACATTATATGCGGTTCCCAAACAGAATGGTAAAGTTTATACTCCCCCTCCACCAACAAGCATCAATCCATGACTTGCTCGAAACAACGAGTGTCTCCAACTAGCAACAGTCCCAGGGGGAGTTTTGTTTGCAATTATTTTGATTTAGTTTGCATAAAGCATGAGTTTGGGCATCCCGGTGACCAGCTATTTTCTCGTGAATGAGGAGCGGAGTCCACTCCTCTTGAGAATAACCCGCCTAGCATGGAAGATACAAACAACCCTAGTTGATACATGAGCTATTCGAGCATACAAAACAGAATGTTTATTTGAAGGTTTAGAGTTGGGCACATACAAATTTACTTAGAACGGCAGGTAGATACCGCATATAGGAAGGTATAGTGGACTCATATGGCATAACTTTGGGGTTTAAGGGATTGGATGCACAAGCATTATTCCCTCTTAGTACAAGTGAAGGCTAGCAAAAGACTGAGAAGCGACCAACTAGAGAGCGACAACAGTCATGAACATGCATTAAAATTAATAAACATTGGATGCAAGCATGAGTAGGATATAATCCACCATGAACATAAATATCGTGAAGGCTATGTTGATTTGTTTCAACTACATGTGTGAACATGTGCCAAGTCAAGTCACTTAAATCATTCAAAGGAGGATACCACCCCACTATACCACATCACAACCATTTTAATAGCATGTTGGCACGCAAGGTAAACCATTATAACTCATAGCTAATCAAGCATGGCACAAGCAACTATGATCTCTAATTGTCATTGCAGACATGTTTATTCATAATAAGCTGAATCAGGAACGATGAACTCATCATACTTACAAAAACAAGAGAGGTCGAGTTCATACCAGCTTTTCTCATTTCAGTTAGTCCATCATATATCATCATAATTGCCTTTCACTTGCACGACTGAACGATGTGAATAATAAGAGTGCACGTGCATTGGACTAAGCTGGAATCTACGAGCATTCAATAAACAGGAGAAGACAAGGCAATTTGGGCTCTTGATTAAATCAACAATAATGCATATAAGAGCCACTTCAACAATTTAATCATGGTCTTCTCCTACGACCTCCAAAGAAAAGAAAAGAAATAAAACTATTTACACCGGAAAGCTCCCAACAAGCAAAAGAAAAATGGAAAATCTTTTTGGGTTTTCTTTTTAATTATTACTACTACAACAAGAAAAGTAAACTAACTAAAAGCTATACTAATTTTTTTTGGTTTTTCTGAAGGTTTATGAAACACACAAGAAGAAAGCAAGAAAAATAAAATAAACTAGCATGATATTACAATGAAAGAGTATGAGCACCGACGTCTAGCAATGAGTGTGTGTGAACATAAATGTAATGTCGGTGGGAAATACGTACTCCCCCAAGCTTAGGCTTTTGGCCTAAGTTGATTTATTGCCAAGGATGGCCTGGCGGATATCCGTAGGTGTAGCTGGAGTCGTATTGAGATGAAGAGGACTTTGACTGCCACTGGCTGGCAGTCATCTCCGGATCCCAAAAGTAATCAGACTGTCGTGGAGGCTCAAATTGTGGTTCCGGCTCCGGGGCTGGCGTAGGGTTCCGGTAGGCTTGAATGGCCGCCCACGGAACGAGATGGACCTTCAGATAAACTAAACAAGGAAGGAGCAGGCAAGGTAATAGTCTCAGGGTGATGTTTATCAAAGAACAATTTGTATTTAAGCTCCCCTTCCTTATTCTTAATAATAAAGTCATGTGCTACCATACTCTTATAATCTAAATAAGCATTGGGCAGCAATTTTTCTTCTTTCTCATAGAGCCTAATAGGTATGTTATAATGTGCAGCAAGGCGTGAAGCATAAATACCTCCAAAGATGGGACCCTTAGTACGGTTCAAACTTAACCTTTAGCAATAATACCGCCCATACTAACTGAGTTATCAGAAAATAAACCATGGAACAAAATGATAATATCAGGAACACTAAGGTTTCCACAGTTTCTACGAGCAATCAGGCAACGACTAGCAAATATGGCAAAGTAGCGTAAAACAGGAAAACGTATGCTAGTGATTCTTGCATCAAAAATCTTCCTGGTTTCCCCCACAATAATGTTGTCAATAAACCCGTCCACGTCTTTACGATGTGGTCATCTAAGGTACCCTCGAAGGGTATTTTGCAAACCTTGCAAAATTCTTCTAGTGGCATTTTCTTAACAATATCATATAAATGAAACTCTACTGAAGGAGGTGTTTTTTTAGGAAAATAGTAAAAGTTTTGCACAAAAGTATTAGTGAGTAAGAGATACAAATGACGTTGGTCGCGGAGGAAGTCGGTGAGGCCAGCATTCTCAGCCAATGAATAGAAATCATCATAAATCCCGGCTTCTCTCAAGAAATCATCGGAAGGTCATTCACACGGCGGAACCTCCGCGGTGCGAGGCAAATTATATTTGGGCCTCTGTGCTTCTTCATTCTGCTTTTCCTTCGAGCTTGGCTCGATGAGTCTCTCAAAAATCTCTTCATTATTTTCTGAAATATTCTGAAATTTTAGTAACTTCAAACAAAAGTGAACCAAGCTCAACAAAATTGATAGCAACTACTCCTACAAGTGCCTAGAGCCTATATCAAGCATTAGAACTACTTGGAACCATATAAATTTGACATGCAAGCTCAAGAACATGGTCACCTAGGCAGCACAAATTTGCAATGAATGAAGCACTAGAACAAAAACTAATTGGACCAACGGAGGAGTCACATACCAAGGAACAATCTCCCAAGCAGTTTTGTGAGAGGTGCTTTGAGCAAGGAGATCGAAAATCGCAGCAAAATGAGCTAGAACTCGTGCTTGAGCTGGATATTGGTGTTTGTGGGAGGAAGATGAAGGAAATATGCCCTAGAGGCAATAATAAAGTTATTATTTATTTCCTTATATCATGATAAATGTTTATTATTCATGCTAGAATTGTATTAACCGGAAACATAATACATGTGTGAATACATAGACAAACAGATAGTCACTAGTATGCCTCTACTAGACTAGCTCATTAATCGAAGATGGTTATGTTTCCTAACCATAGACATGTGTTGTCATTTGATTAATGGGATCACATCATTAGGAGAATGATGTGATTGACATGACCCATTTCGTTAGCTTAGCACTTGATCGTTTAGTATGTTGCTTATGCTTTCTTCATGACTTATACAAAGTTCCTGCAACTATAAGATTATGCAACTCCGTTTACGGAGGAACACTTTGTGTGCTACCAAACGTCACAACGTAATCGGGTGATTATAAAGGTACTCTCAGGTGTCTCCAAAAGTATATGTTGAGTTGGCATGAATCGAGATTAGGTTTTGTCACTCCGATTGTCGGAGAGGTATCTCTGGCCTTCTCGGTAATACACATCACATAAGCCTTGGGCCCCCAACCATAAACCTGAACCGTCCCCTAAAGGCAAATACCGGTGAAAATGGCCCAAAAACCAACGGTTTTGGCGAAATGTAACTAGTTTGGCCAATGGGATGGTGGGAAAATGGGCGGAATTGGCCAATGTACGAATGGCTTAATTGGGGGCCTTTGCGTTTAAATGGGCACATTCAGGTGGCCAATGGGGAAATTCGAGATCAGCAAATGGGGCGTAATGGAATAAAGGAAATCGCATTATTGGGTTGGCCTTCCTAGAATGCCGGCGGTATTTGGAATCCTTCGGTACTCATATAAGGACACTGTGCGATATTTGGAATTGGAACCATTGATATTTGAATTTTCATAAAACCTCAACAAGACTGGCATGGAATAATTAAATTCGAATTACATTTATGAGCCTTAATAGAGACATGGTGATAACGTTTTTTGATCACCTTTAACTATGACCTAATGTTCTTTTTCCTTAATTGATCATTTTAATATGGACCCAATTAAAACTTGGACGAAGACATCTATAATTGGAAGAGCTGCATAATGGAAACATAACTTGAAATCAAAAAAATAAATCAATTTTTAATAATAACATCTAAAAGTTCAATTCCCAGTTACAAACATTATAATGACCCACTACAGCAGATTTTCCAATTAGGACGATTATCATTGGCCGAAGGTTTGAACATCTAGCTGGATATAATTAAATAGTAAGATCTTCGAGGAACTACATAATGATCTTCAGTCTTAACCCAAAAAATTTCAAATGAAGATGGGAAATTTTTAATAGGGGTGAAAGGATATGGAAAGGTCCAGGAAGTTGTAGGTGGTCAAGGCTTGCAACCTCAAATGGCCCCTGCTCCTCACCTACATTTAATTTATAATAACTTTTTTTAAAATTTCTTTTATGTGGAATTTAATAATGGTTTCTGTTTTAGCTTTGGACGAAAGATGAATTGGTTCAAGCCAGGCACATGGCCCATTCCCCTGAGACTACCCTTTCACCCATTCCAAAAAAGACTTGTATCGTCCATAGTCAAAAAAATTTTATCGCCATCAATCAAAGCCCTCGGCTTCCGCATTCAGGCATGCCCCATCCAAATTCGGACCTTCCTTTCCGCCCAAGTACCGCGATCTGGAACTTGGTTTCCGTACCCCAATTGCTTTTCTTGCCTGTTCGTTCCAGACCCTTGAAGGCCCTTATGCCTCCCGTCTGGCAGGATCGGATGGAGGCCCATTGGATCTCAGCCGGGGTTCACCTAATAATTGAGGTTGTCAGCCTCGTGAACTTGGTTCCTTGTTCGTTTTAGGCAATTTTGTTTGGTCTTTTGTTCTAATATTTTGGGTTGGTTACGGTTTTTAAAGGAAAGGTCATTGTTTTAAAGGTGCTCTTAATGGCCTACCTTTGGTTTGTGGGTTTTTAAGTTTTAGAACTTATTGCACTAAGGTTTTTGGGCTGATTATTTCCTTAGCTTATTTTGCCCAAAATATTTCGGATTTTTCCCATTACCCTTTTGTAAACTTTGTTTTTAGCTTTCAGGCAACATTTCCGAATTAGTTGTTCTCCAGTTTTTTTAATCGGGCATTTTTGAGTTTGCCAATCACTATTAAAGGAAGTTAATGAAGATTGGGCTCAAACCCAAAAGTGCTGCCCTTTAGAAAGGTTGCAGTAGACTGCTAGTTTGGAATGTAAAGAAACCCAAAAACAATTGCCCTAACCACTCTCGTAGTCCACAACCATCTCGGATTCCAGTCCAAGGAATATACCTCTAAACGGTTAGCATCAAACAGCTGGGCTCAAGGAGCCGTCCCTGGTTGCCCGGAAACCCAAATTTGCCACTTCTCCAATAATTGTCAAGTAGACTGAAGTTGCAATTGAAAGAGGCAGGGGCTGCAATTCCAGAACCCTTCCGCATTATCCGGGAACCGGATTTCTTTCAAGTCCTCTTCAAGATTTTATATTTAGTTTTGGCTTGTTGTTCAGAAGCAGCTGGTGAAATATCCTTGTCTTCCTATTAGATTTATGCTCTATTTTTCTAGTACTCCGCTGCCTGTAAGAAAATTTTTTTCATTCTTTGTTTCATGTTTGTGCCTCCTGGAATTTGTTTCATGTTTTCAATGCTTTTGCTAATTTTTTTTTGTTTTCAATCTTTTTCTTGGTTAGTTTCTTTCTTTTTTATTTTTTCCTTCTTTTCCTTAGCGGTTTTATTTTCCCAAACTCATTATTAGTAATTCCTGAATTCTTGTTAATATTAAACACATTTGTCTTGACAACCTTCCATTATTGTTATCTTTCTGTTTTTTCGTATATTTTGTATGCATTTTTAGTGATTCATTAGTTATTGCTATTTGATTTCATTTTAATGTTTTCCTTTTTTTCTTTATTGTTACTTCATTGATTTAATTAACCATTTTATTCTTTCTTTCTCTAAGTTACTGAATCTTTCCCATTAATAATATTTTAAGCTTCCTTTTTCCTAACTTCCTAATTATTTGGTTCAATAAAGAGGCCTTTTATTAGGTCATGTATGCTTCTCATTTTAATTTGGCCTTCAATAGGGTTTTTTCAAGGGTCCAATGACCAATTTTCTTAATGACCAAACGCCTTCCGAATGCTTTTGGTTTCAATTAAATGGTCCTATCGCTTAATTGGAAGGGCCCATTTCCAATGGGAAACAACTTGGTCATTTGACATTCTCCAAATAAACCTTTGGTATTAATCGGAGTATGATAGTAATCTCATTTAATGTTTAGAAGAAGGAGGATTGAAATTTTAGTATGGGTTTTCTTCTTTCTGAATTAGCATATTTTGGAAAATTTATGTTTTCTTCCTTTTATTCCTTTTGCATTGGTATTTAGTCTTATTTTTTTAGTCATACCATTTTTTTCATGCTAATGGGCTTTCTGTGGGCCTTTTGCTATAGTCAATATTAGTTAATTCCAATTCTGGTTTGAGTTTTGTCCAGTTCACTATTGGGTTAATGGTGGTTGACCATTTTAAATTATTGTCACTTGGGGTTGCGGATCATAACACATAGTAGGTGACTATATACTTGCAAGATAGGATCAAGAACTCACATATATTCATGAAAACATAATAGGTTCAGATCTGAAATCATGGCACTCGGGCCCTAGTGACAAGCATTAAGCATAGCAAAGTCATAGCAACATCAATCTCATAACATAGTGGATACTAGGGATCAAACCCTAACAAAACTAACTCGATTACATGATAGATCTCATCCAACCCATCACCGTCCAGCAAGCCTACGATGGAATTACTCACGCACAACAGTGAGCATCATGAAATTGGTGATGGAGGATGGTTGATGATGACAATGGCGACGAATCCCCCTCTCCGGAGCCCCGAACGGACTCCAGATCAGCCCTCTCGAGAGGTTTTAGGGCTTGGCGGCGGCTCCGTATCGTAAAACGTGATGAATTCTTCTCTCTGATTTTTTTCTCCCCGAAAGCAAATATATAGAGTTGGAGTTGAGGTCGGAGGAGCTCCAGGGGGCCCACGAGGTAGAGGCGCGCCCCACCCTCGTGGGCAGGGTGTGGGCCCCTGGTCTTCATCTTTGCAAGGATTTTTTATTATTTTCAAATAGACGTTCTGTGGAGTTTCAGGTCATTCCGAGAACTTTTGTTTCTGCACATAAATAACACCATGGAAAGTCTGCTGAAACAACGTCAGTCCGGGTTAGTTTCATTCAAATCATGCAAGTTAGAGTCCAAAACAAGGGCAAAAGTGTTTGGAAAAGTAGATACGACGGAGACGTATCAAGCCCGGCTGGAACGCTGGAGGTGAAGGAGACGTAGAGTTGCGATAGGGATATGGCGTGGCGCCCAGGGTGGTGGAGCGGCGGCAAAGGCAAGAGAGAAAGAAGGAAGGAGAGAAAATGGGAGGATGGAGGAGCGGGGTCCGAGAAGGGTTTTGGGTGGACCGGAGGTGTCGGAGGCTTACGTGGCTGCTGTCCGGACTTCCGCAAGGCCCCCACACGTTTGTCTCGGGTTTGCCGGAAAAGTACGTCCGAACCGCTCGGCAAACCGATACAGGCCTGCATTGGATGGCAAACCGCGTCCGAACAGTTGCGGCGGTTTAAGGGTCGGCATTGGAGATGCCCTTACATAAGATCCTAAAGATGGTTAGTCATGCAGGTGCCAAGAGTGTAGTACTTCCTCGGGTTCTTTTTACTCTACATATAAGAATTGTCTAAAGTCAAACTTTACAAATATCAACATTTGAAATACTAAAGTTATACAATATAAAAAATTAAATTCGTGACACGTCATGTTGATTTCGTATTGTGAAGGTTGATATTTTTTCTATTAAGTTGGTCAAACTTTGCGAAGTTTGACTTCAGATAAATCTTACATACGGAGTTAAGGAAAAGTAGTTCTCCCTCTTATAGTTTGGCCTAAGTGTTTTAATGACATTGTAGTACGAAATGGTACTCTATGAGACTATGAAGGGTGTATTAAATTCCTATGTTGGAAACACATATTTAGTTGTCGGCAAAGAAGTACTCCCTCCGTACCAAAATATATAATGCTTTTGTAGTTTAATTTAAACTAAAAATGTTTTATATTTTAATACAGAGTAGTAGTAAATAGTTATAAAAGTTTATTAGCCTTGTACAATCCACATATCTCTCCACTTTGTTACGATTGCTGAATGACGGATGTGTTTGATTCTCTACTCCTAATGGAGCAATTGGTAGTTTCGCTTCCAGATTTTTTTCGTCACATCTCTCATGTTGTTTTGGTACCTCCTCCCACCTTCGCTGGTTTTTCGTAGATTTTTTTTGTCCCCTCCCCCCACTTCATCGGTTTATTTTCGCGTCACCCTTTCACACAACGAAAGAAATCTGAACAGATCAGAACTTTCCATACTGGCGCAAGTTATTTAGTAATGTAGAATCAATCACGAACAATTTCTAAAGATCAAATATAAATTAATTAGCCTTACCTTAAATCACTCAATCATATTAATTAGAGAACAAATAATTGATTTTCAGAAAAATCGCTCAATCACATTAACCTTACCTTAACTCACGAATGGTAACAATCTCCAAACAAAGGAAACAATACATCGAGGGAGCAGTAAATAAACTCCCTTTCTTATGACATGTATATGATCTTCCCGTCCCTCTTCATTGTCGAGCGTTCTTGATTCTCGAGGCCGATGCTTGGGTGTGGCCGAGTGTCGCGGCCGGTGAAGGGGGCGAAGAAGGGCGGCTTCCTTGGCCGTGGCCGTGGCCGTGGCCCTGGGAGTTGGTGCGGTGAAAGCGGCACTTGAAGGACCCGACGTGGGTGGCGGTAGCAGACGCTTGAAGCGGGCCCGTGGCCCTTGGCCGACGACGGCGCCGACGCCGACCCAGGCCACCTCCTCCGCGTATTCTTGGAGCTGTGGCTGGCCGATTTACATGAAATTAATTCCCTCAATTATGGTGGCAAATATAATACACACAATCCATATTGTTATGCACTAGCGTGTGTATGCGAAATAGATGAATTATGGTCCCGTACCCAATAAAATGGATATGTGTGTGCGTTAGAGAGAAAGAGGGGGAGGGGGAGAGAGAGTGAGGAAGAGGGAGGAGAGAGAGAGAGAGAGAGAGAGAGAGAGAGAGAGAGAGAGGATTTGATGTTAAAAAAGATCGCCAATGTCACTTGATATGTATGAGAATATTAATATTGAACTCTTAAAATTAATGTGGCCCCGTTGCAACGCACGGGCGTTCTTCTAGTTTAGTTTAAGGGCGGAGATTGCCACATGTTTGTATATTTTATTGTTATTATGGAAGACAACATTTGTCCATAAACTCATGGTCAAGGAACACTTTGGTTCACGTACACTTTTTTTCAAAAAAAAAATTCGATCTATTCGTCAAACATTATAACGGTACAAAAAACATGAAAAGTAATAAAAATTGTATCCATGCTCGTAGACCATATAGCAACGATTACAAGCACTAGAGCGAGCCAAAGGCGCGGCGCCATCATCGCCCTTCCCTCACCGGAGTTGGGCAAACACTGTTGCAATAAGCAATTGGGAAGTCTTCATGCTAAGACCTCAAAGAATCAGTGCACTAAAACATCAACCGTCGCCGCCGATGAAAAGAAGTGTAGATCGGAAGGATCCAATCAAATATAGACAAAGGAAGATCGGATCCACACAGATCTACCAAAGGCAAACACCGATTGAATGTTGTGAGATCCGCCAAGGACACACATCCACACGCCAGCGACGGGGACCAGACGTGGAGAACATTATTCTATCTTTAAGGATTTGTCGCCGCCTTGCCGACACAAAACCTAAACAGTCTAAAAAACACCTAAAAGTGAAGCATGACCCCTCCCTCCGGCAAGGACGGGGACCCACCGTGCCTTCATGACTCGGCCACAAGAGACGAGTCAAATAGGGGACGATGTCGGCAGGAGGTGGGGAAACCCTAAACATGTTGAAGCCTCTCTTTCTTTCTCTGTGGGAAAGAAAGAACGGAAATTCGTAGGGGCACACACTTGCGCAGCCGAGCAGGTGCTTTTGTTCACCCCGCGATTCGTGCACTTGTGTGTACTGGAAAATCATGAAAAACGACTAATAATTCATATATGCAATGAATACGTTAGAATACGATCGAGTATACATGTCGTCCTTGTAGAGATACGTCGCACGTATTGTTGTCTCATACCCTCTTTGAGACTTTGACTACGTGTCAGACCTTATATGTTTACTTCTTTGCTTCCTGATCATCTTCTTCCTCATGTCTCCTCATTTTTTAATCTTGCATTCTTAATTTGGACAACTCTTCTTCCTTTTACATCGCCACGATTGTCTCATCCGATATTTTCTGTTCCCTTCGGATTCACCTAATTTCTTTACTTCACTTTTTCACCTATTGTTGGTATTCTGTGCACTACCAATATGGGATCTTTCCGAGCGGAGCTTGATGGATTAAAGTTACAATTTGATAGGTAATTTGTTCTTTTAGTTCTTCGGTTCTGCTACTGTCTTGCTTACTCAGATAGGCCGCTCATATCTTTCTATCTACTCCCTCCGTCCGGAAGGGACAAGCTTTTCCGGACGGAGGGAGTACCATTTATCGATGCAGATTTGTGAACCTCAGATTATCTGATGCAAAGTCTTGTTTACCATCTCATGTATGTGCGGAGGATTTCAATGTTACTAACGTTCAGTCATCACACGGTTTTGGATCGGCAACCGGGGAACATGGCTGTCTTGCACAACGAACTTCTTTTACAGATCCACGGATGAATCTGAATCTGTACATTCTCTCGATTCGGTTCCAATGGATATATCAGTTTCTTCCCAATACAACCATCAACATACTAGGTGATTCTGAAATCTCTTCCTTCCATGTTAATACTTTATTTCTTTATCCTCAAGTTACGTTATTTGAAATTGTTGCATTTAAGTTTCATTCATGTTGCTTAACTAGTTTTTAATGTCATAATGTAATGTAGATTTCAAAATCTTATGCATCCTGGACCGAGTGCTCATTCTGATACTAATTCTGGTTTAGACCAAATGTCTTTGCTCTCTAATATGACTATGAGTATCCTTGGCAGCCCAAGTTTGTCAGATATACCTCTGTCAGTCATGAATGAATATGATAGATTGTCTTAACATTTTTCTCAGTACACACTTCTATTCCGGTCATATCTATACATGTTGATCACCAAATTGGATAGTTCTCAAATTCTATATTTCTTTCTCACTTAATTTTTGCTCACCTTTTTTTTCAGATGGCAAGAGAGTGTAAATTGTACTCATATCTGCTCACAAGTCACAACCGAAAGAGGATCAACATGAGGGGGGAGTTGATCCTAGTGGTACTGCTGACTACAATAGATTGTCACGAGAATTCGAAGAGTACATACTTTCATGCGATTTGCATCATATGTATTTTCCTATCATAATCTGCTTCTATGATTGTTATTTATTATATTTGCTAACAATATATCAGATGTCACAACAATCTTTTTTTTGAACCTGAGATGTCACAACAATCTTAATTCTATCAACATCTCATTTGATTCACTTTGATGGTGTTTGTTTAATTCTATCACCATCTCATTTTTGTTTGGCCGGCCGTACAACACCACATCTGGACCTCGGATCGGCAAGCGAAGCATGGGCTGCAGGAACGTCCACCCGCATGTTTCACTTGCCTGCAGGATGAAGATAACACAGAGCACATCTTGGTCCAATGTGTGTATGCAAGGGAAGTCTGGCATGCATGTCTTCAAGAGCTCAACTTGAACGTGGTGAGGCCAACGACGGAGGACAACTTGTTGGATTGGTGGTTGGAGGCCAGGAGGGGTTTCGGGAAAGAGTTTAAACGTGGGTTCGACACTCTCGTGAGACTGGCAACACGCTGCGCTTGGAGTACCCGGCGCCTCCGTCCTTCTCTCTCCATCGCGGTAGTTCCAAGACGCCGCGATGAATGGAGACGACGACCTCCTCGTCGCCGGGCTCTGGTTCTCTTTCCTCCGGGTCGCCTGCACTCCGCCTCGTCAAGCCGGAGCCGCAAGAGACGCCGCTTGGGCGCCGCACCCGCAGTGGCGCCCTCGTCATCAACGAGGGAGGCCGCCCCTCTCCTCGTTCCTATCGCCTCATTCGACCGAAGATCGAGCCGGGGTTGCTCCTGGTGAAGAAGGAGCACAAGGACATGGCCGCCGCTGACGACACCGCCCTCAAGTGGGCGAAGGCGTACTACATACGCGAACAGGTGGAGCGCCAGCGCCGGGCCTACAAGGAGATCGAAACTCGGCGCCGCGGACGCGAGGAGGGCAGCGTCGTCGTCCTCGACAGCGATGACGAGGACGCGCCCGGGCCGTCCAACCCCCCGCGCGTCGGTGACCCTGGTCAGGGGTGCAGCAGGGACGGCGGGACGCAGGGCGGCGGCGATGATGACAACAACAGCGGCGACTACACCTGGTTCTACAGGCTACTCGGCAGGTAGAAGGCGGGCGGTGGCAGCGGCGTAGTAGGGCTAGACGTAGTTGTTTTAAATTATGTTTTTTTGTTTTTGTACAAATTTGAATAAAATAGCCGAGTTTGGACAGATTTTGTGTCGATTTGGGGGCGGCGGCTGGAAACACGTTCGCGCCCACGCGGAAATTAACGCCGGTTCGACCATAAGCGGCGTCCTGGGGGCCCGAACGGGTGGAAATGCTTTAAAGGGCAGCTGTGGAAAATGCGCCCAGATCCAACTGATCTTTTTGCATTTGTTTAGACTAGCCACAATGGATAGTAACATAGAATAGTAACATATTACTTCCTCTATAGTGGGAAGTACTCCCTCCGTTTCTTTTTACTCCTCATATAAGATTTGGTCAAAGTCAAACTACACAAAGTTTGACCAAATTTATATAAAAATATAAACATCTACAATATTAAAAATATATATTATGAAAATACGTTTCGTGGTGCATCTGATAATGTTGATTTCATATTGTCAATGGTTATATTTTTTAATATAAAGTTAGTCAAACTTTACAAAGCTTGACTTTGACCAAAACCTTATATGCAGACTAAAAAGAAACAAAGGGAGTAACATATGTGTGGTAAAATGCAACATTTCATTTATTAGACTATATAAACTTATCTTGCCTTGATATGTGTGATGTTACTCATACTAATAGTAACTAGCTATGTTACCACATGACTCTCTTTCTTCATTTATTACTTGCCACATCATTTATTTTATTTAAATATGTGTGATGTTACTACCTATGTTACTCTCATTATGGGTAGTCTTAGACTACCCACAATGGGAGTAACATAGGTGGTAACATCACATTTATCTAGGCAAAATAGATGATGTGGCATGTAATTAATAAAGAAAGAGAGACAAGTGGTAACATAGCTAGTTACTGTAACATCACAAATCAAGGCAAGATGTGTCTATAGCCTAATAAATGAAGTGTTGCATGTTACCACGCATATGTTACTCCCCACTGTAGAGGTAGTAACATAGACTAGTAACATGCCCATGTTACTAGTCTATGTTACTACACATTGTGGCTAGTCTTAGAGCATCTCCAATAAATGGTCCAAATGTAAAAATAACTAACTTTTGGACCGTTTGAGGCAAAAAACGCAGCTCCAACAGACGGTCCATATATAAAAAAAATTAGACCGCGGCCTCCTCGTGATGTAAAATACAACACCTCGCGATGCAAATATACATCACGAGATGCATCTGGTCCAAAACCAGCCGCCGCCCGCGAACGCCCAATCGCCACTTCATTTCCTTTCCCCCGCTTCAAGCAACCCCCCCGTCCGCCGCCCCGCCTCCATACCCATTGCCGCCCGCCACCGCCCGCATCGATCGATCGCGCGCGCCGCTTCGCCGTTGTTTCCACGCCGCCCATGGATCCGCCCCGCCGCTTTGCCGCCGCCATAGCTCCATCCGCCGCCGCCCATGAGATCCTCCGGCCTGCTCCGTCCTCCATTGCCACCCCGCCGTACCTCCGTCCGCCACCGCCCAGACGCCGCCGCCGCCCATGCAGCTCCGTCCCTTTGGCTCCATCCGCCACCCCGCCGCCGCACGCCGCCGCCGCTCTACCGCTCTCCGATGGCGCCGAAGAAGACGCCGAAGGGCAAGTCGGGCTTCTTCGGCGTGAGGCAGAAGCCCTCCGGTAACTGGGGTGTGGAGTTCTCCGACGCCGGAAGGTGTTGGTGGATTGGCACGTACCCCTCCTCCCACGAGGCTGCGCGTGCCTACGACGTGGCGGTGTGGCGTGCCGAGAGGCCTCGGTCGCACCTCAACTTCCCAGAGATCGAGACTCCGGCGGAAGCGGAGATGCTTGTGCCGCAGGGCATCAACATGAAGGAGATCATGAAGCCATCAGTTGTCGTCAATGCTGGCGAGACCTGGGCAGACTTCTCGGACGTGGAGGAGAAGGAGGAGGGGTGCGACGACCCGACGAAGGAGGAGTTCTGGGCGCAGTTCCGCAGCTCCGACGATGAGGAGTAGTTTATCTAGTAGTTTGAATAAGTAGTAGCTGAAGTTCATATATGAAACTATGCTGAATTTGATGTTTGAACTATGTTGAGTGAACTAGTAGTATGTCGTTTTAAGAAGTTTACATCTTCATTTTGGACCATCTATTGGAGTTGCTTTTTTGGACCATCTATTAGAGTTGAGCTTCTTTTGAAGCTCCAAAACGCATTTTTTAGCGGTCCAAAATTTACATCTCTGATTCTGGACCGCCGAATTTTGGACCATCTATTGGAGATGCTCTTAGGGTGTGCTTGGGGTGTGTTTAGTTTCAGTCACCAAGTGGAACGGCATGGGTCGGACCCGTGCCTGGGCCTCGTTCCCGCGTTCGGTTAGCAAATGGAACAGAACCCACTCGTTCCCACGGAACGAATATTCCGTGTATATCCGGAACCAAGCCATACCTTCATATCGGGCGGACCACGCGGAACAGACGTCTCTTCCCCCCCCGACTCGCACGCACCTCCAAATCTCAGCCAAGAACTCCCGGCTCCCACCTCGCTCATTCTCCGGCGCCACGCCTGCCGTCTCCTCCCTGCCGTCTCTCCTCCTGCTTGTCTTTCTCCCAACATCAGGCCATCTTCATCTCTCCCAACGCAGCAGAAGGAGGCGGCCATCTTCTGCGGCACATTCAGGGAAGGAGGAGCAGCACATCGGAAGCTGCTTGCAGCCAGGGCAGCAAGCCAGGAGGAGGAGTGCAGCAGCGACCAACTGTGGCGGGCGGCGGCGGTGGAAGGAGCTGCAGCGACCATGGGCTGTGGCCGTGGCTCGTGGCTGGCAGTGGCGGCCTCACCTGCAGCAGCGGCGTACACATCCTGTACTGCTGCAGAGGAATTGGCATGCGGCAGCTACGCCAAAGTGAATCAGGCTCTCGCGCTCCCTCTTGCAATTTGTGCTTGTTCACGCCTTTGCAATTTGTGCATACCCCACCATTCATTGAGAATTTTTTCTTGGTTTGTTTGTAAATAGATTGTGTATAGATAAATTGTAGGTGATGAAAAAAAATGTTGTTTTGATACTTTAATAAAATACTTTCAAAATACAGTTAATGTTGCATATATTACAGAAAAAGCAAACACTAATTTAAAAAAATTCATTCCATTCCATTCCACCAACTAAACATGAAGATGTCACTGCCCATTCCACCTTCCTAATCATACCAAACACGTAGATTTTAACTATTTTCATTCTTGTGGAATGGAACCATTACATTCCATTCCACTTAGTTCTTCAACTAAACACACCCTTGATTGACCGAGTGGAACGTCATGAGTCGGTTCCGTCATGAAGTACCGTTCTAGAGGACAAGGGAATGGATGGTCGAGGAAGCAGTACTCCCGTACCCCGCACCATCAATTTCGTGCAGGTTTTTCCGTGACTTAACGTAATCGTTTTGTCTCGATCGAGTCTCGACGACGGCGACGGACCTCTGTGCTGCGTTAATTGCTTTGTTTTTGTTCCAAAAAATCTCATCTTCCTCCTCCTCCTCCTCCTTCTTCTTCCTCTTCCCCTGACGTATAAATCCCTCTCGGCCACACACGCCGACACACAGACACCACACACGCGCGTCGCATTGCGGGCTTTGCACAAGCCCGGAGCCGGAGGCAAGGGTGGATGCTGCCGCGCGTCCTGACCTCTCCCCGTACGTACGCCCATCTTCCTCCCCTCTCTCTCTGCTCCGCTGTGTGGCTCACTTCTTTCTTGGGTTGGATTTCTGATCTGGAAACCGTTCTCCGTTAACACCCCTTCTCTTCCTGTTCTTGCTAATCCGCATCCGAGAAATCTCGGGGAACTTGGCCCGTTGGCCGTGAGATAATAAGATCGGGGGCAGGAATCGCGCGCCCTTGATGTGGCGAATAGATTCTTGGCTCAGCTGAAAAGCCAAGACCTCGCAAAAAGAAAGAAAAGCCAAGAGAAAAGAAGAATCTTGGGGTTACTGTTACTACTACTTATGACTCATTGCCTGTGTGATCTTAGCGCGGTTGCCCCCTGAATCTTGGTCGGGGCGCGACGCGGAGGCCGGAGGCTGATGGTTTCTTGTCTTCATTCCTTTTGTTATTTGTTTGTGCAGCCAACCAGAGATCCCCCAAAGCGAACGAGCTGTTTTGTGGTGTTTGCCCTCTTGCTCTGTTCGTCGGAAACTTAGGGTGCTTCATCTTAGGAGCTTCTTGCAGTTCCAGTACTAGTAGTAGTAGTCAGTAGTCAGTACCAGTAGCACGGCTTTTGCAGTAATTAGTGTCAAACCGATTCTGCAGTAATTAATACCTAGCCCATTAATTGGGATACATAGGTACTCCCTCCAGTCCTTTTTACTCTGCTCCGGTCCTTTTTACTCTGCATATAAGAATTATCTGAAGTTAAACTTCGCAAAGTTTGACCATATTTATATGAAAAAATATCAACATCTACCATGTAAAAGTTATACAATATGAAACTTTAAGTCATGACGCATCTACCGGTATTGATTTCACATAGTGAATGTTGGTAGTTTTTTCTATAAAGTTGGTCAAACTTTACGAGGCTTGACTTCAGACAAATCTTATATGCGAACTAAAAAGGACCGGAGGGAGTACGTGTTAAATCACTTGTCCTCAACTGAGATATTCTGTTGGTCCGGATCAGACTTTGGTGAGCAGAGCACCACTTCAGCTTTGGTGCCTTGGTATTTTGTAGCCATACTCTCATGATTCATGCGCAAGTGAAACACACTGCATTGCTTTAATCTGCTGACAGATGTGATCATAAGCCAGAGCAGCCAAGACATTAGCGCAGAAAATCATAGATAATCTGTCTAACATCATGCTAAGGGCCTTAAACTCTTGCTGCCTGTTGATCTTTCTAATGCGTCATGTTGTTGATGTGGCCATCTTAGTTATATTTGGTGGCTAGGTAGTACTAATTTAACAAGTGCATACTTGTGTGTAATTATGCGTCATTAAGAGTCCCTTTGGGGACATCTAAAAATATACGAGTCATGTCAAAATATCTAACTAGTTCTCTTAGAGGCAAAATAAGTTGAAGAATACTTGGGATATCTTGCAGTTCCATTAGATGTATGGTTTGGTCTCTCATGTGTGTACTGAACCAATTTCAGGCGAATAATCTGGTCTCATGGCGAAGCAACACTATGCAACCAGCAGCCTTGTGATAGGCTATGCCTTGTGCTCGAGCTTGCTGGCGATCATTAACAAGTATGCTGTCACAAAGTTCAATTACCCTGGCCTCCTGACAACGCTACAGTACTTGACATCTGCTGCTGGTGTTTGGGCCCTTGGAAAGCTAGGTTTTCTCTGCCATGACCCCTTCAACCTGGAGACTGCCAAGAAATTTGCACCGGCTGCTATTGTCTTCTACCTCGCCATATTTACAAACACAAACCTCCTTGTTCATGCCAATGTGGACACGTTCATAGTTTTCAGATCCTTGACTCCGCTTTTGGTTGCTATTGCTGACACAACCTTCCGGAAGCAACCATGCCCTTCCAAGCTCACATTTTCATCCCTTGTTATCATATTGGGAGGAGCGGTTGGCTATGTCATAACAGATTCTGCATTCAGCCTCACAGCATACTCTTGGGCGCTTGCCTATCTGGTGACAATAACAGCTGAGATGGTGTACATCAAGCATATTGTGACGAATCTGGGTCTAAACACATGGGGTTTTGTGCTGTATAACAACCTTCTTTCCTTGATGATATCCCCCATCTTTTGGTTTTTGACAGGGGAGCACAAGTCGGTCTTCTCAGCAGTCGAATCACGGGTTGAGGGTTGGTTCCAGCTCGATGCCTTTGTCGCGGTGGCATTGTCATGCTTGTTTGGGTTACTCATCAGCTTCTTTGGCTTTGCGGCTAGGAAAGCAATCTCAGCCACGGCATTCACGGTGACTGGGGTTGTGAACAAGTTCCTCACAGTGGCAATCAATGTGACAATCTGGGACAAGCACGCCAGTGCATTTGGTTTGGTTAGCCTGCTATTCACTCTTGCTGGTGGAGTACTCTATCAGCAATCAGTTACTGCAAAAGGAAATATTGCATCAGCTCAGCGTGAAACGGCATCGGAGCAACTTAAGGATGAAAGTGACAGTGCTGAGTATGATGAGGAGAAACAGAAGCTTATTTCATCTTGAGTGCCTAGTGCATGAAGAGTGCCATTCTTAGCTTTAGGTCGACAGGTTTGTCCTTTAATTTTGCTTAATAGGCCCTTTGCAACAGAACCATACAATAGGCAGTGCCAGTGGTAGTACAAAATATTTCCTTTACAACTAGAAGGTCCTTTCTGTCTGTGTTACTCATTTCTACTGGAAGAAAACTAGATTAAATTACTGCTTTTATGGTAGGAGTGATGCCCGTTGTAAACTTGTAATACAATACCTATATGGATATCTCATATTATTCTTGATAATTATATATTGGCCATTGGTGCCTTTTGTGGTAACAAAAAACAACAAAGAAAGGGGATTTGCATCCAGATGCTTTGGAGCAAGCAAGCATTGGGACATGTGCAAATACTAAAGAGGCATATACAATATCCTCGGAACAAGCTGTGGTATACTTGCGGAAGTCGGACAACGATGTTTTTTAACATGGTTTTGTCTGAACTCTTGATGGGAGGCGTAATCCAGGTAAGGCGAAGAGGCCAAGCTTATGACCATGTCCCCGGTGACGGAGTCAATTGGTCTTTCGGATAGTCGTGCTTTCGTGCTTATGTTGTAACCTCGGTAGCATGGATCCCTTCACAGAGTTTATGGCATTCCTCGACAGAAAAGTAGCACTAGGTCTCCCTTGAGGGTTAGAGACTTCATTCAAATGGAAGAGATGTAGAGCATAATTGGTTTGCTATCAACATTTGGCATTGCCAATATTTGGCAAGCCAACATTTGGCAAAATGAGAAGTTGCTAACATTTGGCAACTTTTTGTGAGATTGGAAATGAAATTAGCAAGCAACCAATCTCTAGACAATATTTGGCAGTTGCCAAAATTTGGCATGCCAACTTTTGGCATCAAACCAATTATGCTCGTACTTCCTCAGTTTCAAAATAATTGAAGTTTTAAGATTGTCCTAAGTCGAACTTCATTAAGTTTTACCAAGTCTATATAAAATTTATCAACATCTACAAAATAAAATTTACTTCATTAGATTCATTATGATTCATATTATATATATTTGATTTGATATTGTAGGTCTTTGCGGATTTTTCAATAGACTTGGTCAAACTTTGACTAAGAAAAATCATAGAACTTCAATTATTTTGGAACGGAGGGAGTATTAAGGTGGTGTTTGGTTCTCTAGTCTTAGGACTTTTTCTAGTCCCTAGGACTTTTTGAAAAAGACTCTCAAGAGGTGCTTCTAAGGACTTTTAGCAAAAAGTCCCCCCTGTTTGGTTTGCTAGGGACTTTTAGGGACATTTTTTAGTCCCAACACAAAAAAGTCCCTAGAACCAAACACCCCCTAAAGTACATGTACCCATAGGGTGTTCTTCAACAGGCTCAAGGCAAATGCACGAATCACCCATAACTGGAGGCATTTAGTCTAATCTGGTCTGTACACTTGGTCCATGAGAGGGAGGGGTTACTTTGTCCATGGTCCATGGTGGACTGTAGCTAGGTGTCTCTCTCTTCCCCCTAGTAGGCTTGACTGACTTGAAGCATTGACATTCTCTTTTACACTCGCATTTCTTTCTCCTCTCATCCTTGGCATGTGACAATCAGACAATGTTGCCATTATGCAGAGAGCTTGTGAGTGGAAAAGTAAATCTTGAGTAGATTATAAGGAACAACATATTGTTTCCAATAGTGATTCAGCTTCCTCCCCTGTCTTTTTTCGTCGAATGCAGCAGCAGCATCACTGGATAGAGAAAGCATGTATCTTCTTTTATTTTCTATACAGTACACAGGGTAATATCCCAGAAAATGTCAGTGCTTGATATATACATCGGCACACACACACACACTTATTTTGGAACGGAGGGAGTACATGGTAAGCCCCCACAAGCAGCACCCTTTAGCAGACAATACAGGCAAATTTACAATGAGTACTAGCAAGAGGCCCATGCGTTGCATGGAACATCAAGATGCATTTATACGAGCTGTTTATCTCGTGGGAGACGAAGATGAATGAGGGAAGGCCTTATCTGCAAATGTGGAGAGGGGTGCGGGAATCTTTTTACAAAATTGCCATAGTTTGCTTTCTATCCGTCAGATATAGATCGGACGGTCTATATTGCAGGATGGCAGGCACACCATCATCACCAACTCAGTTATTTATGAGTAGAGATATGTACCACTGAAATATTCGATCCTTTCCTTTCCACATGGTTTTGTTTCCTCCAATCTTAGTTCGAAGCTTTACAGATACTGAAGAAGTAGAGACACCAAAAGCATGCTATGATAGCGAAGAAGACGAGGAAGACTCCTATGACTTTAATCTCCTCAACCATGGACAGCAAAAGCACCAGGGCAGTGGCAAGCAGAGGAATCAAATACCATTTGATGGTATTGTGCATGCTGATTCGAGAGATAAAACTCCTAGCCATGAAATGTGAAGACCAGCCCTCCAATTGATGGTCAACTACTGACCTGACAACAAGATCTCGTTGCTCTCCAAATGCTTGGAAATCGCCCATCTTCTTTGTGTATGTGAAGAATGGAGATCCATCAGTCAGGTTACCATAAACTTTTTCGATGTCACGAATGGCCGGCCAATCTTTGCCACTGGGAACTAACATGCCAAGCAGTTCCTCCGTGCCAAATACAGTCAATGTCTGTAGCACTGAAGCGTGCCCTGTCAGCCAATCTGGAAGCCTTGTGAGCTCTCTGTCTACTATGCGGAGGTGCTTTACACATCTGAGTCCCTTCACATCTTGCAGCCCAGAGCAGCCAATGACCATCAGGACTTCAAGTGATGGAAGATTGGAGACAGTAGCAAGAGTTTTGCTGTCTTGCACAATTAACTCTTTGAGCATGGGTAGGTTGCCAATTACGATGAGGCTACCAGCAGCAACAACCTTCATGCTTGTCAGTTGTTTGGAGTACTCAAGGCAAGCTGGGAGTGACTCTATGTTGGGGCAGCTATCTAGATGAAACTTGATCAGGGAAGGAAAGTCACCAGCTTGGAATCCTGTCCATGACTCCAACTTGTCCATGTCATCTACATGGAGATGCTCTAGCTTCAGAAATGCTGGTCCTGTGTACCGCCCTCGCTGAATGGTGCGCAACTTGGAACAGCCAGTTATGATGAGAAACTTGAGTTGAGGTAGCTGTCCGAGACAAGGGAGGCTCTCACAGAATTTGCAATCAGCAAGAACCAGCCGTTGGAGACTGGGGAGCTGTGGCAACCAATCTGGAAATAATCGCCCGTGGTAACTTGCTATTTTGAGAGACTCTAGGCATCCGGGTGGGCAGAGACTGTTAAGAACTCCATGGAGCCTTCTAGCTTCTGCCGCTGGTACGTGTAGATGCATATCACTGGTGCTACCACATAGATCAAGCTGTGTGAGGTGAGACTTCATCTCCAGTGCAGCTTCTTGTGCCCTGGTAAACTGCACAACTCTGTCTATCTTCAGTATCTGGAGGCTTCTCAAAGCATTCATATGTTCCAGGTCTTCCAATGGCCACCCACTGACATCCTTCTCAGTTACTTCCTTATGATTCACTATGAAACCACGCAGAGTAGTTAGCTGCTTCAAGTCTACCAAGCTTGGCAAGACAAGCTGTGGCGCTGATCCTTCAAGATCGAGGCACTGCAAGTTGTGCAGCTTACTGATTCCCTCTGGCAGAGAATGAAGCCCATTGCAACACCGGAGGAGCAAGAATTGCAGATTTCTGAGGCTCTCAATGGACTCTGGAAGTTCCATGATTTGAGTCAGAGAAAGATTTAAGAGCCTAAGGTGATGGAGAAGTGCTATTGACCCTGGAATGTGCCTAATACCGGTGCCAGTAAGGTCCAACACTCTCAAATATCTCCGCCCCATAAACACTTTGTCCAGGCCACGGTCAGCCAAGGGATTCTTGCAGATAACTGTCCTGAACCTTGTCAGATTTCCTGCTTCTTCAATACTAGATGCCCACTTGTTCTTCCCAAACCACCGGTGCTTAATTAAGAGTTGCAAAACAGACCTGACACAGCCATGTACTGTGCATCTTGTCATGTCAGCAGAGCCAATCTCAGGCTCCAGAAGGTTTGTGAGTACCAGCTCCCTGTAAAAGCGGTCTGCGATATCTTGAGGATCACAGTCATTTTCTTCTTCGATGATAAAGCCCTCTGCTATCCACATCTGAGTAACAACATGCTGGTTAATCACAAAGCCTTCTGGGAGCTGCAGGCAGTAAAGGAAACATAGCTTCAAACGGTATGGCAAATTACTGTATGCCATGTAGACAGGCCCACTCAGTTTCTTCATCCCACCAGGAATGTCCTCCAGATCCAAGGACCACAGTTCACTTTCATTAACCTGCTTCCACTCTGCCTGTGTTGGGTCCTTGGTTGCTAGGACACCGCCGATAATCTTGATAGCCAGTGGGACCTTGTTGCACCTCTGGATAATTGTTATCGCAATTTCCCTCAAGTTCTCCTTGTCATGTTCCTTGTCCAGGCCAGCACTAGCACAGAGCAGAGTCCAGCAATCTTGGAAAGGCCATTCCTGCATATTATGAATGTAG
Organism: Aegilops longissima; assembly: GCA_021605205.1. NCBI lineage: Eukaryota > Viridiplantae > Streptophyta > Magnoliopsida > Poales > Poaceae > Aegilops > Aegilops longissima. Next base: position 9,916 of record JAHIAM010005069.1, on the reverse strand, counting down.
CTACGGTTCATTCCTGCTGCAACACTCTGGTCTCGAGTTGTGATCAGAATTCGGCTTCCATGCTTCACAAACAAGCGATCTTCCAGGAAACTCTCTTGGTTATGGTGACTCGATATATCATCAAGAACCAGTAAGAATCTCTTCTCTTCAAGTATTACAGCCAACATGTCCATAATTTTCTCCCTACTTTGTTCTTCTGCTCCAGGTTTCCCACCAGCGGCACGTACAACCGCGGACAGTAATCCCGGACCAGTTGACTCTATGGAACCATCTACCCATATAGTTGTATTGAAAACATTTCTCGTGTAGCTATCATCATATACCTTTCGCGCCAATGTAGTCTTGCCAATTCCACAGCACCCAACTATGGCAACAACAGTGCTGGAGCTTTGGCTGTCAGTCAAAATATCAATCAACTCCATCTTTTCCTGCTCTAGGTTTCCCAGGCTACCAGAGTTAGTGGACGGACTCCCAGAAAATTTACTTATCCAATCATGTCGCTGCCAGTCCATTTGTATAAGATCTTGTTCCCGTCCCCGCTGTAAAATCGCAAGCACTTTCTTGCCCAGCTTTTCAATATTGGTGTTCAATTTCTTCTCTGTCCTATGGACAGCTGATGATGGTAAGAGCCAACGGAGAATCTGTTCAGGTTGAATTTTTCTTGTTAGTGATCAGAAATAAATGAAATAACAAGGATCTATTCAGGTTCAATTTCTTCTCTGTCATATGAAAAGGCTTAGAAAATCCAGACAAAATGCCGAAAACTACAAGACAAGGCTTGTCAACATACTTTAACATACCATTCAGCTGTAAATCACTTTGGAGACAACTCATCTCAAGTGAAGCTAAACTAAATATTTCAAATTGGAAAAACATATTGTTCCAGCAAGACTTCATCAGGATTTCCAAGGGTATCTCCAATAATAACTCTTGGGCAGTTGTATTACATTTTTTTCCAGTATTGCACAGTTGCAATTTTTGATTTGGCCGTTTATTCTTTCTGTCACGAGTGTACTACTATCTTTTTGTGAATTTATATATACTTGAAACAATAATGTAACTTTTTGGACTGCATTGTACAGGCATGGCTTCCACCATGTAGCAGTCATGCTGCGTTTTTTTTCTGCAGTCATGCTGAAGTATGCGGACAAAAGATGAAAAGTGTGTTTGATGTACAAACTATAAATTGGAACGGTTCACATGTACTACTCCCTCGGATTCATATTAATTATCGTTGATTTAGTACAAACTAATTTAAGATGTCTTGTTACGTATATTTTTGGTGAATACGCATTGTTGCGTATCATTTCATTGAGGGGGTGTCATAGGGCGCAGCTCTATGGGGCGTACACGCTACAGTGTCCTAGGGAGTGCGAGATGAGAAGAGGATGCTCGGACTCAATACAAGTGTTCTCAGGTTACAGGAATAATTGATGCTAGCCTAGTTGCTCCAGCATGCGCCCACAAGCAAGCCTCGTCTTTGATTGTGCGAGCAAGATCGTTGTTCGATGGCCGGAGGTTGTCAAACACACCGGCGTTCCGGTGCTTCCAGAGGGACTAAGCGATGATGGAGTTGGTCCCTTTACAGAGGTGGGCCGGGGCGGTGCTGCTGCCACCAGTTGAAGAAGCCATTTGTCGGGCTCGGTGTAGGGATTGGTAGGCGACACCGAGAGAGGATCTTATGCCAGGTTATTCTGGAAAAGGCGCATTAGACGAGCAGGTGATCAAGGGACTCTGGCTCCTGACTGCAAAATTTGCAGATGGGGGCGTGAGGTAGGCTGTGGTGAGCGCGGCGCTTGGCAGTCTAGCACCGGTCCATGGAGGCGAGCCAAAGGAAGAACTTAGCGCCAGTCGGGGCCCGGGAACGCCAGATGAGGCGCCAAAAGGGGGTGGTGGTCGATCCGAGGAACATGGCCTTGTACGTAGAGTTGGTCATGTATAACCCATTGCCGGTCCACTTCCAATTGATTTTGTCTGGCTCGGCACATAGTCGAACTCATTGGATCCGCCGCCGGAGGTCGACGTACTCGATTGCAGCAGCAGGGCTCATGGCTTCGTGGATGTCTCTGATCCACAGTGAAACCTGGAGAGCATCACAGACTAGGCATTGGGGTGTCACCGGCGTGGGACAAGAGAAATCAGGGCTGGGGCCATCTCAGCGGCAGATGTTCCCTCGATCTAGTGATCGGTCTAAAAGCGACACGTTTTGCCGTCCCCAATGGCCCAAGTAGCGGATGCGCGGAAGAACTGACTCGTCTCCTCGTCGCTTGGGAGTTGAAGGTGGCTCCAAGGGCGATCTGGGCCTGTAGCTTGTAGCCATAGCCAACAAGCACGTAGGGCAGTGCCCGTATGGTGGAGGTCGCACACCGTGAGGCCGCCACAGGAGAGCTTGGGCCAGCTAACGAAGTAGCAGCCGTGCTTGGCGTCCTTGCAGCCATGCCAAAGGAAGTCTCTAACCACCGTGGCGATTTTTTGAGAATCGTGGGGTTTAAGGCCATGGCGAGGAGGATGTGGATCGGCATGGCAATAAGCACGTGGCGCACCAGAGTAAGGGGCCCAGCGCGTGATAGAAGGGACGCTTTCCAGGTGGCAAACTTCTTGATAAGCCTGTCGACCAAAGGGAACAACACGGAGGCGTGGCACTTGCGGAAGGTGAGCGGCAATTCGAGGTAGGGGATGGGGAAGTCTTTCACGGCGCAAGAGAGCTCGGTGGCGATCGCATTGGCAACATTGGCCGTGCACTGGATAGGTGATGCCGAGCATTTGGCGAAATTTGTGTGCAGGCCAGAGGCGTCTCCAAACATCCGTAAGAGCTCAGGGATGGTAGCTAGCTCGGGTGGGTCAGAAGATGACTACGTCATCGGCGAAGAGAGAGATGCTTGAGGCCACGTGCCTAGTGGTGAGCTGCTGCAGCATGCCGGCGGACACAGCGTGCTGGAGGAGGGAGTTCAGAGTGTCGATGACGATAGCGAAGAGCATGGGTGAGAGCGGATCGCCTTGGCTGCGCCCGCAAGCATGATCCACGGCTGGCCCCTGGTTGCCGTTGATGAGGACACAGGTGGAGGCCGTAGACGTGAGATGGAGACCCATTCACACCAACGTCGGCCGAAGCCGAGGTGCACTAGGGTTTTGAGGAGGAAGGGCCAGGAGACCGTGTCGAAGGCCTTAGCGATGTCAAGTTTGAGAAGAACCCGCAGCGCCTTGTTATTGTGGAGTAATCTAGTCGTTTGTTGGACAAGAAGGAAAATGTCGTGCACGTATCACCCGGCTATAAATGCGCTTTGGTTGGCGGAGACGATTTCCCCCATCCTCGGAGTGAGACGCAGCGAGAGGATCTTGACAAACAAATTGGCGATGATGTGGATCAAACTGATGGGCCAGTAGTCGGTGAGCGTGGCGACACCAGACTTCTTAGGTAGGAGGGTAAGCAGAGCCTCGTTGAGCTTGTGAAATCCGCGCCCATTCATGGTGTAGAGCTTGTCAAAGGCATCACAGATGTCAGTCTTGATAATTGGTCAACATGCTCGAAGGAACTCGGAAGTACTAAATCCGTCTGGCCCAGGCGCCTTGCCCGTTGGCATTTTCTTGATAGCCTCCCAGATCTCATGCTCAGAGAACGGAGCGTCGAGCTCTAGCAGGTCAAAACACCGATCATCGATGATGTCAAGGCGGATGGAGCGAGTACGCGCTGATGCGGTTCCAAGAATGGAGAAGTGCTCGTACACTGCCTGCGTCATGAAAGCCGCGTCGGTGATAGTGTCGTCGCGCACTCGCAGACTAGGGATGCGTTTCTTTTGGCTTCTGTGTGCGGCATGAATCTTGTAGAATGCAGAATTTGTGAGAGGGTGTATTAATCTGAATCTGGCACATGCAGAGCCAGCGAAATAGTCTCCACGCAACCCAAAAGGTTGACCAACTGGGCTATGAGTTTATCAGACAAGATTAGGGAGATCGTTGCGTCATGAAATGGGCACCTATGAATGGCGCGGCAAGCGTGATCAGCTATCTACAAATCTGCCCCTTGAAAGAAAAATGAGCACCTATGGGCCTTGTTGGAATTAATGGAGGAGAAATACAGGAATTTCGGAAAGCCAAAATATGAATTTGAAGATGCCATTCATGCTCAACGAGTGCATGGGTAAGATACTTGGCACGGAATCTATCCAGAGTTCCAGACCAAAAGCACTTACTGATGGTCTCCTAGCCCCCTCCGGCGACGGCTGCTGCTCCTTCTCCTTCTCCTTCTCCACGTGAGCCTCCAGATCGTCCACCGCGTCGTCCCAGGCGTACGCGGCCTCCTGGTACGCCACCAGCCACGCCGTGGTCGCCTTGCGGCTCGTCGCCCTCGCCTCTACGCCGGTGACCTTGCTCTTCCTGTCCGTCGCCGTCTCCGCCGGTGGCTGGGGCGTGCCAGTCGTCGGCCGTCGCCTCCGCGGCGGCCGAGTGACCACGGCGCGGCTCAGGGAGGGGCTCACGTCGGCCATCACCGGACGGCGTGTTTGTCAGTTTGTTGTTGGCAACTGCCGTCGGCTTGTCCGCCGGGCGCAACTTCCTTATGTTCTGCTGTTGAGGGATTGCGCTGCGCCCATTGACTTGCCAACAGGGCTTGATGCACGTCTCTCCCTGAGCCAAAATAGTTTAGTAGTTAATACTTCAGTGTTTTTTTAGGATCTGGCTTGCCTGCTCCCTTGTCATGCTCCCATCCGTGTTCCTACCTCACCCTACGGCTGTCTTTTCTTCCTTTTTCTTTTAATCTAATCATCTTCCTCCTTGATTTTAAGGGGTGGGGCAGGACCTTATTTTGTTTCAATCAAATCAAGCCACGTATGCGAGAGCATGGATGGGCACATGTGAGGGGAGCAGGCAAGTCTCGTCCCTTTTTTATATCTATATATTTATATCTATATCTATCTATCTATCTATATCTATACCTACTAATAAAAAGGCTACCGTTTCTTACCACCGTAATTTCGTCCGTCCACCTCTTCCTTTTTTTTTGATCGCACGCATTTTCTTTTATTTTTGTTCTATTTGAGGTGGTACTAACACATATATCTTTTTTTGCTGGAATACTAATACATATATCGCTCTTAAGTCAAAACGCTACGTTCCAATCGGTACGTCGAAGAGGTAGGAACGTCAAAGACTTGGGCCTTCTAGCTATCCGTTGGCGGCCCAGCTTCAGTGCAACGCGGGGAAAAAAAAAATAAACACTTGAGATAGGACTTGAACTCACAACCTTCCACTCGATTCCTTTAGGGGAAACGTTTGACAACGGTGCACCAGCCGAAGCTTCGGCCGTTTTACACGCGCGATCGCGCAGGAATCGAGCGCACACACATCTCCCTGCCCAGGTTCCGTGTCGTTCGTTTTTCCTCCTTGGCCCACCACGTGCCTTTGGCCCACGACCGTTTTTTTTTTCTCAACCATCATATTTATCTTCTTCCCATGTCGTCTTTAATATCCATGTTCACTGCTGCTGGCTGAAGCTCCGACAGGCATGGAGAAAGAAGCTGCAACCGTAGCCTCGCGAAGTTGCATCTGTTTTTATCGGTGATGTGACCGTGCCACCGTGGCGACCATGGCCATGCCCATACCACCATGGAGCTGCAAGCTCAAGGGCAGCGGGTGTTGCATGCCGCGATCGTGGTCGTTGCATGCTGGAACCAGCGACATTTTTTGCTACATCCACTAATGACGGAGCTACGACCCGTTGCTGCAACCATCATCGAATTTTGCTACGACCGCGAAGAAATTTGCTACATTCATTAATGGCGGAGATGCGACCGGGAACGACGGCGACGACGTTTTTGCTGCAATCGTCGCTGTTTTTTGCTACAACCTGCGATTTTTTTTGCTACATCCATTTAAGTGGAGTTCATTGGCAGCCGTCGTTCGTTCAACCCCGTGCAAGCGAGCGGCGACGGGTGGAAAAAAGCTTCAACTATCATGAGAAAAAGCTTCAACCAACACAAGAAAAAGCTTCAACTGCCATGAGAAAAAGCTTCAACCAACACGAGAAAAAGCTTCAACTGGGATGCGAGCGGCGGCAATGAGTGCTGTGGCCGGAGGCACGGTGGTGCGGCGACGGGCGTGATACGATGGCGGCAACTTAGGTGCTGCAACGACAGATACGTCAGACGTTTTGCTACAACGGCGTCGTTTTGCTATGAGTGGAGGCGAGATCCTGCTGGAACCGGCGGGGACGGGGATGCGATGGCGACCACCAGCGACGAGGGCGGTGTCCTGTGGAACCAACGGGAGTCAGCCGGTGGCGACGTGGACGGCCGGCGAGTTGGCTGGCGTATTGGGGATCATGGGACCGCTCGTGATGAACAGGCGCCATGTTTTTTTCTTAGTAGCGAAGCAGTTGGGGAACAGGAATCGTGCGGTTGTTATAGATCGAATCATACATGCGCGGTTAGACCGGCCGAAATTTCGGCCGGCGGACCGGCGCTGTAGCGACCCGACCCGAATGGATCAAGTCTCTGTGCTTAAGTGTCATCCCTGGATCGGTATGCTGACACACATAGTACTCGAGAATTTATAACAGAGGTAAATCACATGTATAAATAACGTAAATACTATCACCTCAATCCAAATAGCGGAAGTAACAAGGTTGTGGATTCCCATCAACACCAACGGCAAAGTTGAGTGTAGAAATCGTAACCCTAACGTATCACTTACTCGTCGTAAGATCCTGCAACATGAAATGTTGCAGCCCGAAAACGGGTCAGCACATGGAATATGCTGGCAATGTAACACATAGAGAGTAATGAAAGAATAAGCCTATACTATATGCATATATGGCTGGTGGAAAGCTCTATGGTTACAGTTTTGCGTAAAGCCAATTTTCCCCTACCGCAAAGAAATAATTTTATTTAACTATCATGGTGGTTGTTAAACATTGAGAATGGTTGACAGCATCCTCAATCCCAATTAAAATCTCTCATTAACAACCCAACAATATTAATTAGAGTAACATGATGAGATTCACATGATATCCAAGTACTAGATACTCAAGATGTCCATAACTGGGGACACGGCTAATCATGATTAGTTTATACACTCTGCAGAGGTTTGCGCACTTTTCCCCACAAGACTCGATCGCCTCCGTTGGATTTCTCGCACTACATGATGTTTGAGAAACGGATGACCGAGACATAGTCTTTCGAAACTTCATCCCACATCAATGGTGTCTGGCTCCTTCTCCCATACAAAGCTGAAGGAAATATGCCCTAGAGGCAATAATAAAGTTATTATTTATTTCCTTATCTCATGATAAATGTTTATTATTCATGCTAGAATTGTATTAACCGGAAACATAACACATGTGTGAATACATAGACAAACATAGTGTCACTAGTATGCCTCTACTTGACTAGTTCGTTGAATCAAAGATGGTTAAGTTTCCTAGCCATAGACATGAGTTGTCATTTGATTAACGGGATCACATCATTAGGAGAATGATGTGATTGACATGACCCATTCCGTTAGCCTAGCACTTGATCGTTTAGTATGCTGCTATTGCTTTCTTCATGACTTATACATGTTCCTGTAACTATGAGATTATGCAACTCCCGTTTACCGGAGGAACACTTTGGGTGCTACCAAACGTCACAACGTAACTGGGTGATTATAAAAGAGTACTACAGGTGTCTCCAAAGGTACATGTTGGGTTGGCGTATTTCGAGATTAGGTTTTGTCACTCCGATTGTCGGAGAGGTATCTCTAGGCCTTCTCGGTAATACACATCACATAAGCCTTGCAAGCATTACAACTAATAAGTTAGTTGTGAGATGATGTATTACGGAACGAGTAAAGAGACTTGCCGGTGACGAGATTGAACTAGGTATTGGATACCGACGATTGAATCTCGGGCAAGTAACATACCGATGACAAAGGGAACAACGTATGTTGTTATGCGGTTTGACCGATAAAGATCTTCGTAGAATATGTAGGAACCAATATGGGCATCCAGGTTCCGCTATTGGTTATTGACCGAGAATAGTTCTAGGTCATGTCTACATAGTTCTCGAACCCGTAGGGTCCGCACGCTTAACGCTTCGATGACAGTTTATTATGAGTTTATAAGTTTTGATGTACGAAGGTTGTTGAGTCCGGATGTGATCACGAACATGACGAGGAGTCTCGAAATGGTCGAGACATAAAGATTGATATATTGGAAGCCTATGTTTGGACTTGGAAGGTTCGGATGAAAACAGGATTTTACGAGAACACCGGGTTACGGAACCCCGAAGTCAATGGGCCTTGATGGGCCATAAGGGGAGAAGAGGAGGGCCGGCCAGGGGCAGGCCGCGCCCCCCTCTAGTCGAATAGGACAAGGAGAGGCGCGCCCCCCTCTTCCCTCCCCCGAACCTAATCCAACTAGGAAGGGGAGTCCTACTCCCGGTGGGAGTAGGACTCCTCGGCGCGCCTCCCTAGGGCCGGCCGCACCCCCTTGCTCCTTTATATCTGAGGCAGGGGCACCCCATGACACACAAGTTGATCTACGTGATCGTTCTTAGCCGTGTCGGTGCCCCCTCCACCATATTCCACCTCGGTCATATCGTCATGAGCTTAGGCGAAGCCTGCGCCGATGAAGCATCATCATCGTCCTGCACGCCGTCGTCTTGTGGAACTCATCCCCGACGCTTTCTTGGATCGGAGCACGGGATCGTCATCGAGCTGAGCGTGTGCGAGAACTCGGAGGTGCCGTCGTTCGGTACTTGGATCGGTCGGATCGTGAAGGCGTCGACTACATCAACCGCGTTGTTATAACGCTTCCGTTCTGGTCTATGAGGGTGCGTGGACATACACTCTCCCTCTCGTTGCTATGCCATCACCATGGTCTTGCGTGTGCGTAGGAATTTTTTGAAATTACTACGTTCCTATGATGGCATCCGAGCCTGGTTTTATGCGTTGATGTCATATGCACGAGTAGAACACAAGTGAGTTGTGGGCGATATAAGTCATACTGCTTACCAGCATGTCATACTTTGGTTGGCGGTATTGTGAGATGAAGCGGCCGGGCCGACATTACGCCGTCGCTTACGCGAGACTGGTTTCACCGCTTGAGCACTCGTTGCTTAAAGGTGACCGGCGGTGTCTGCTTTCTCTCACTTTAGTTGAACCGAGTGTGGCTACGCCGGTCCTTGCGAAGGTTAAAACAGCACCAACTTGACAAACTATCGTTGTGGTTTTGATGCGTAGTAAGAACGGTTCTTGCTCAGCCCGTAGCAGCCACGTAAAACTTGCAACAACAAAGTAGAGGACGTCTAACTTGTTTTTGCAGGGCATGTTGTGATGTGATGTGGTCAAGACGTGATGCTATATTTTATTGTATGAGATGATCATGTTTTGTAACCGAGTTATCGGCAATCGGCAGGAGCCATATGGTTGTCGCTTTATTGTATGAAATGCAACGCCATGTAATTGCTTTACTTTATCACTAAGCGATAGCGATAGTCGTAGAAGCAATACTTGGCGAGACGACAACGATGCTACGATGGAGATCAAGGTGTCGGCGCCGGTGACGATGGTGATCATGGCGGTGCTTGGAGATGGAGATCACAAGCACAAGATGATGATGACCATATCATATCACTTATATTGATTGCATGTGATGTTTATCCTTTATGCATCTTATCTTGCTTTGATTGACGGTAGCATTATAAGATGATCTCTCACTAAAATTATCAAGAAGTGTTCTCCCGAGTATGCACCGTTATGAAAGTTCTTCGTCTTTGAGACACCACGTGATGATCGGGTGTGATAGGCTCTACGTTCAAATACAACGGGTGCAAAACAGTTGCGCACGCGGAATACTCAGAGTTAAACTTGACGAGCCTAGCATATAACAGATATGGCCTCGGAACACGGAGACCGAAGGTCGGCGTGAATCATATAGTAGATA